>JAVKPL010007432.1:0-29778 GCA_032173675.1 Gastrolobium villosum
GCTTCCTTTGTAGCCATATCCTTTCTCTCCTGCACAAAGATGGTTAATAATTGCCAATGCACCCAAGCTTTGTAACCAAATTGAAAATATGGATTTCCTGCTTCAGCTGCCATGTGAAGTGCAAGTAAAAGCTTGCAAGATCAATCAATCCTTTGGGGGCAAACACTCCCAAATACGATGAATCGAATACAAATACAGAAACAATTTAAAAAGTTGAAATGAAACTGAAAAAATGAGGAGAGAGAGAGAGAAACCTGCCGGTGATGTAAAGCCAAGCAACGGAAGAGAAGAAGGCCATGATGAAGAAATGCTTCGAGGTCTGAACGTCTTTTGATCTCCCTTCTCATTTCATCGTCGACGTTGTCGGCAATGTGTCCATCTCCAAAGATGTAGTGGGTGTGAAACGGTGCCGTTTAAAAGCTTCTGACACCGGAGAGGTGTTCTGGTGGCCGGGGCTAACCGGTAGCTGAGCACGTCGATGGTGCCTGGGACTGTCCGATGACAAGGTTGTCCTGGGAGTTGACCAGAGTAGAAGAGAAAGGAGGGGGCTATCTTGGAATAAAAAAAAATATTCTTTCTTATACTATCCGCCTATGTTGCACCGGCACACGCGGATACGATACGATATTTACTTCTAAAAAATATTAAAATTCGACACATTAATTACATTTCGATATTATATAATATTTTCAATCTACGTAATATATATTATATTTAATATATAATAATTTAATAAAAAATTAAATTAAATTTATAATATTTATCAATTTTATAAAAAAATATAAGATATTCTAAATATTTTCATTAAATTTAATAAAACATTAATCGTAATCCAATAAATTTAATAGTTGGAACTTAAAATACAATGCAACGTAATCTTTGAACATTTCTTGAGTCTTTGCAATGAGTATTGAAGTATCGAGAAGTATCAGAGTGTTAGTAAATATCGGACACGACACGTCAGAGACGTGCTTCATAACTATCCGCTAGGATTGTAACACATGGTCATGTCTACATAGTTTATCAGTGTTATTAAATTATTAAATCCGATTTCAAATACTGAGTCATTATTAAATCCGATTCGGCATGGACCTGGTTCGAAGAGTGAGTCATTGGTCAGATTGATAAGTTACTTGTCTAGTATAATATTTAAAATAAAATATTAAATTACAAATTCAAATTTTTTTTTTAAATTTTAATGCGCATCACTAAGTATAATATTTTCATCATATATGCCCCAAGTCACTATGCAAAGTAAATTAGACTAATTACAATCATAATTGATATCCATCTTTAAAGTATGTATGTATAATCTAATTTATTAAGCATGAATAAAATTTTGAATGCATGTTTTATAAAGTACTATAATTCTCGTAAGCCACTGCTTTGGTTATAACCTATGTCACACAATACAATAAGTGGCTAACAATTTTCTATTTACTAACAATATTCTAAGTCACTAACAATGTTGTAGGTCACTAATATAACATATCTATAATTAAATTATATAGAAAGAAAGTAGATATTAAGACATACTTAACTGGCAAAGCTTTGCACAAAAAAACTTAAGGAGAAATCTAGAGATAAGTTTTAAAGAGACGGTGTGAAACGAAAAAAGTGAAAAAATGAGTTTATATAGGTCAGTCAAGTCTCGCCTTTTATTTGGGCAAGAGTGATTTCGTCTTATTTGGACGAGACTGAGTTTAATAAACACGTAAATAAGTTAGAAAATACTATGTTTTTGTAATTTTTAATTAAAAAACTATTTTTTTTCCTAGTTTACGCTCATTTAAAACTCAAGTGTTAAACCAAACTCACATATGATAAGGAGTCTGGGCCCCTTAACCAGAGGTCTCGAGTTCGAGTACTAGGAATGAAAAAAAAGAATCCGAAGGATTTGGGAGAGCTGCTCTCGAAAGAATCCGACAGTACTCGATGGGGATTAGTCTTTTGGTTACTGCTAGAGGATAAGATTACTTAAAAAAAAAGTCTTTACAACTAGAGGAATGAGCATCTAATGAAAAAGCCAAATAACAATAATATGTAATGGGGTTTGCATCTATCATTTCACATGACACAAAAAAGTTTCCTACACACACAATATTTTGTGGGGCCCACACTTTTTGAAAAAAAAAAAAACTATGACACGCAAAACGAATCTCTATAACATTACACAATCACTTCTCATCTTCTCCTACATCGCAACTCTTATAAAACCCATATCTAACATAATAACGGAACATCGTTAGTTTTTTTGAAACAAATGTTATTTCATTAATGTATCAATAATGTTTCAATACTTCACTAATTTTTGTAAACTCAAGTTGTGTATATATATACTAGGTTTACAAAAGAATCTTTCACAAAAGAATAATAAGAAGTTAGCCCAAGCCTTAGAAGGTGTTCAACCACTTTGCAAAGTTTGACCTTTCATTCCTCCTTAGCTCTTTTTTTCCCCTTCCTATTATGCACTCATATGGAGTGCTACCAATGAAGCATAATTTCCACCATCAATCTTCATCAACTCATCATGTCTTCCCTTCTCAGCAATGGATCCATTTTTCACCACAGCTATGATGTCAGCATTTTTAATTGTTGCAAGACGGTGAGCTACCACAATGGTAGTTCTGTTCTTACTCACTCTATCTAGAGCCTCTTGAACTATACGCTCTGACTCAGCATCAAGTGCACTTGTTGCCTCATCAAGCAAAAGTATTTTGGGGTTTTTGAGCACGGCTCTTGCAATGGCAATACGTTGCTTTTGTCCTCCTGATAATTGTGTGCCTCTTTCTCCAACTGGGGTGTCATAACCATTTGGTAGAGAACTTATGAACTTGTGTGCATTTGCTGCTTGTGCTGCTACAATTATCTCATCCTCGGTTGCACCTCCTTCTTTGCCATAAGCTATGTTGGCACGAATGCTTTCATTGAAAAGAATAGGCTCTTGACCAACCAAACCCATTTGCTGCCTCAACCAACTTAGTTTGAACTTTCTGATATCCACTCCATCTATAAATACACTTCCAGAATCTGGGTCATAAAATCTCTCTAAGAGGCTGATAACTGTTGATTTTCCACTGCCACTTTCTCCAACCAAGGCAACAGTCTACATAGACACATATATATATAAACAATGTAATTATATCACATAATTCTCAAAAAAGTTGGTTTGTAGAACCCAAAAGCTTAATTGTTAGAATAGTAATGAAATATGGGGAGGCTTATATTTACATACTTTTTATTTACAAACTCTTACAAACTACACTATGTTCTCCCGGGAGAACACTAGGTTATACTATGTTCTCCCGGGAGTACATAGTGTAATTTACAAAAAGATCCTTTCACATGTAATATTTACCTTTCCAGCTGGGATGCTCAGACACATGTCTTCGAAAATTTGAATATTACGCCTTGTTGGGTACTTAAAGTTTACTTTTTCAAGTTCAATTTCACCTTTCATGGTTTCTAGCGTCAAGCCTTCATCGTTGCTCGAGTCAATGCTTGGTTTGCTGTCAAGAATTTGGAATATTGAAGCTGCAGAATCTTTGGCCTTGTTAGTATCTGGTGCCAAGCCACTAGATTGGGAAACACCAACAGCTGTAATTGTTAAAGCAAAGAAAACCTGCACGAAAACAATAAGTGTTACTAAAATATAATATAAAATTATTAACATCACTTTCACCTAATAGCTTAAGCTTTTAGATTTAGTTAGTTCTTTACCTGATATTAGAATATCTATGACCATTAAAATGATCTTCACTTAACAAGTTAAGCTTTTGGATTGAATTTTAGAACCAGTTCACAAGAAAGATCAAATAAAGGTGGAGAATTCCAAAGCATATAGGTACCTTGAAAACCTCTCCGAATGTTGCTCTCCCGTGTTGCACAAGAATTGCTCCTATGTAGAAACAGAAAGCATTTGTGCAGTACAGAGCAAAGAAAGAGAAACCTAATCCTATACCACTGACAACCCCCAACCTAACACCTTGTTTTTCTGGCCCTAAACATTTCTGCTGGTACATATTCATCACCTTTGGTTCAGCACAAAATGATGCAACGGTTCTAATGCTGCCAACAGCATCATTAGCCACCTGACTTGCCTCTTCATACTTCGTCTAAAAAATACAAATGATTCTTGTTATATCCACAATATGTAAATGTACTTTCTATTGTTGAAACCCACAAAACTGAATTTAAGGCTAACCTTTGCATCGGCACTGAATCCTTTTAGAAACTTGGTCTGAACGTATCCTTGCATGAGCAACAAGGGTGACACAGCCAGAATTACCAAAGCGAGAATCCAATTAGATGAGAATGCCATAACTACACCTGCTGTGACTGTTGCTATGTTTTGTACAATGAGGGCCAAGGTGTCACCAACAAGAGTTCTCACTGTTGAAGCATCAGTAGCTAACCTTGAACTAACCGCACCACTACAAGGCAATCCATTCATTTCTTTGAGTCAGATAGATGAGCTAAAGGAATTATTAACATGTGACAATGAATTTTCTCTTCCATTATTGGAAGAAAGTATCACCACATTAACATAACTTGAATTTTCAGGATGAGTTAAAAGGAATTATTAACATGTGACAATGAATGTCTCTTTATTTTCTCTTTCATTATTGGAAGTAAGTATCATCACATTAACATACCTTGAATTTTCAGGATGATCGAACCAGCTGATTTCTTGGTGCACAACCTTTTGAAATGTCATTGAACGAATTCTTTCTATAAGTTTTCCACCAGCAATTCCAAAGAAGTAGTTCTGCACTGGTATAGCCACCAGAGTAATAAAACCCAAACCAAGAAATAGAAGTGCCCAAAACTCAGATTCTTTCTTAAGCTCATCTGGAGGTTTATAGAACGTATTGATAACTGATGAAAGCAAGAGGCCAAATACAGGGAGAACAACACCATGAACTGCTGCAGCAATGGATCCAAGTATTAAGACAGGAACCTCAGGCTTATTCAACTGTGCCAAACGTTTAATAGAAACATTTTGGCGTTTCACATTATCAACTTCACTACTTTCAAGATCATTGGCATCTTCTTTTCCAGACTCATTTACAGGAACTTGATGAGGAAGAGAAAAGGCAAGTAGTGACAGAGATTGTCTACTGCCTGATGAACCTCGGCTCATTGATCTGTTCATTGATGTTTTCCTGGTTGAAGATTTAACCGTGAGACTATCTAAATTAAAACTGTTTTTTGACGTATCTGCATTAAAATTACAGCTTCCTTCTGCTTCCTTAGCTCCTTCTTGTAGACGAATAAGCTGAGAATAAGCACCATCACGATCCTTTATTAACTCATCATGAGCTCCTACATATATATATACAGGAATAATATCATATATAGATAGCTGTACTTACTAAACATGGTAATCATACATATCTATATATATGTCAAAGCAAGGTTGGTAAAGAGAATTGAAACAGTTGGTTCAATTTTATAACCTTTTTCCACAATTTTCCCTTGATGAACCACAGCTATGGTGTCAGCATTTCTAATGGTTGTCAAACGATGAGCAACAATTACAGTAGTCCTGTTTGACATAACTTTATCTAATGCTTCTTGAACAATACGTTCAGACTCAGCATCCAATGCACTAGTTGCTTCATCAAGAAGGAGGATTCTTGGATTCTTCAAAATTGCCCTTGCAATAGCAATTCTTTGCTTTTGCCCACCAGAAAGTTGAGTCCCATGCCCTCCTACCATAGTGTCAAGGCCCTGCAAACAGAATGATACAATTTTTTTTTTTTTTAGCTTCAGAATAAAAGAATGAAACCTAAAACTGGGATCACTTGTGTAAGATAAGAGTGTTTATATTTATATCCTGAGTAAAAGAGTTTGTTATATACATGAGGCAGTTTATCAATGAACTTTTTGGCATTGGCAAGAGTTATTGCTGTTGTTATCTCCTCATCTGTTGCACCTTCTTTACCATATGCTATGTTCTCTTTGATACTGGCTGTAAACAGGACAGGTTCTTGACCAACAAGCCCAATCTGTTCTCTTATCCATCTAACTTGAAATTTTTTCAAGTTCACACCATCTATAAGTACTTCTCCAGATTCAGGATCATAGAATCTTTCCAATAAACTGATTATAGTTGACTTCCCACTGCCACTTTGACCCACCAAAGCAGCAGTTGTGCCACTTGGAATATAGAATGAGAATCCAGCGAAGATCTGCACATCTGGCCTAGCAGGGTATCTGAAGCAAACATCCTTGAGTTCAATATCTCCCTTCAAGTCTTCCAAGACAACACCACTGGTGTCATAAGCATCAATCACTGGTTTTCGTTTAATTGTCTCTAACATCTTATATGCTGCTGCTTGGCCTGATGCAAATGCATTCAGGCATGGGGTTGTCTGACCGAGTGACCTAGTTTAACATTATACCAATCAAAGCATGATGATGAGTATCAATTATCAAACATAAACAAGCTCTACAGACTAAAAGAAAAACCATGTCTCACTTACATTCCGCCAGTATTAATTGACATGATTATATTGAAGACGTTTCCACCATTGTATCCTTTCTCAATGATCAATTTGGCACCATACCACATGGCAAGTGAATACGTGCTAAAGACAATCAGCAAAAGTACTCCCATTCCTAACCCTGAGGTCAACCCTTGTTTAACCGTTGTGGCATAAGCAATTCTCAACTTGTTTTGATAACTATCTATTGCTTTTTTCTCACCAGTAAAAGAAGCAACCTGGTTAAACATCAGGAACAAGTCAAGAACTAGAGTTAAATATAAAAGCTACGCATGCTAAGTTATCTATAATTGATTTGTGTGTCTTACTGTTCTAATTGCTGAAGTTGTTTGTTCCACAACATTTCCAGCTTCTGCATAAGCAGTTTGTCCACGGCTTGACATTTTCGCCATCATCATGGCCATAACTCCACCAACAATAACAATTGCAGGAATGCATGCAAGCAAAACTAGACATAGTTCCCATCCTTTTGTAAAGGCAATCACGAAGCCACCAACAAAGGCTGAAACAAGCTGTAGAAACTTCCCAACCTGCCATTAATTAACATCTAATCAGTTCTCTTCCTTCTTCTTCTTTTATTTATTTACTGGTAAAAGTCCTTGTCAACTTCTGTTTAAATCAGAGAGACCTACTGAAATATACTGATCATGTATGTAATGTGTATAATAGAAAGGAGCATACCTTTTCTCCCATGGCATCTTGAATGAGAATGGTGTCACCAGACATTCTTCCAATGACCTCACCAGTAGTTGTTTCAGTGTCAAAGTAGGCAATGTCCTGCTTTAATATAGTTTTCAAGTACAAGCCACGGATCCGCGCGGCTTGTCTTTCTCCTGTCACCATCCAACATGATACCTCTGCATGCACCATTCAACAAAATCACCATCATATATATCACATCATTATCAATGCTGCATGCAATTATATATATATATATATATGGTAAAATCATTTATGCAGCAGCTTTACGTACAACCGTCATATGTGTATGGTTATGATTCCTCACATTTAATGCTTTCATCCTTTGTATGGTTATGATTTTTCGCATTTAATGCTTTCATTTATATATATGGCAAGTATTTGATGCAGAGACGTAAACCCCAATATATATATATATATATATATATATGTATATGAGGTAGGATCCTTTGACACCTCATCTGATAGCGGTGTCACATGCTTACAAATCATAGTCGTTGATCTTTTTTAATCTAATGGCTCTCAGATGAGGAGTTAAATTTCAAATTTGACACTGATGTCTAAGGATCCTACCTCTATATATATATATATATATATATATATATATATATATATATATATATATATATATATATATATATCTTGAAAGACTCAAATAAACAAATAAATATGCAGAACACAGGGAGAAAAAAACAAAAAGAAAGAAGAAGAAGCAATATCTTACGTAGAAATGAGGCTATTCCAGAGCCAATAGCCAGGTAAACAAATAATAATGAAACCTGAAATTTGAAGTGCCAGTGAGACAAACATATAAGATCGTTTGCAAACAAAATATGTGTTAATGGAAAAGTAAATATTCATTGTCAAGGCCAAATGGGTGGATTTGATTATATATACCTTAGTAACTTCCTTTACAATGTGTGATGATTCGGTGGTGCCAAAGGTGTTGATGAGCTTCCCAAAAATGAGGGTCATGAGAGGCTGAGAAAACCCATTAGCCACGGCACAGATCGTGCCAATGATCGTCAAAGTCACATCAAGACGATCTGCAAAAGAGAAAAGCTTGTAAAATGGGACTTTTTCCACGACTTTGGGCTTGCGTGCTTCTTCTTGTGCATCTGTTTTTTTGGCCATGGTGAAGAGGTTAGGAGCACAATGCACCTAACCTTTCACGTAGGAACAAAAAAAAAAAAACAAGACAAGAAAAAGAGAAGACAAGAGTCAGCTGTGAACAAAAAAAAAAACAGAGAGTCAGGTGTGAATTCAGATCCTATTTAAATGCATAGTTACGCATTTGTACGAGAGTAACTTACACGTTTGATTGTGACTTGATATTTTTATTTTGAAAATTATTTTGTAGGATATTTTTTAAAAATTCATTTTCAGAGTAGAAAAAGAAAAAAATTTGTTTGGTAAATTTATTTTGAAAAGAATTTTAAAAGTTAAAAACAAAAAAATTGCTTGATAATTTTGTTCTAAGTATTTGTTTTTAGAGTAAAAAATAAAAAAAAAGAAACTATTTTTTTTCTATTTCTGTACCTTGGAACAGTTTCTGAGAACAAAAAAGTGTTTGATAACATATTCTATTTTTATTCCGAGAATGAGAATTGCGTTTGATAACACAACAAATAATATAATAAAAAATAATTCCTATTGAATATAATTTTTTTTTGAATCATCACTTTCCTTTTCATATGGTGTTGTTTTGGTGGTGGTGGTGGTGGCAGGGTGGTATGGTGGTGGCGGCGGCGGTATGGCGGTGGTGGTGGCAGTGACGTGGTGATGATAGTAGTGGTGGTTGTGACGGTAGTAGTTGCGGCGATGGTGGTGATAATGGTGGCAGCGGCGGTGGTTGTTGTAACAGCCCCAATCCCTATAGCAGATATTGTCTGCTTTGCCCCCCTTCCGGGACTCACGGTTTTACGTTCTGGGGTTACCCCAAAAGGCCTCCAGAGTGGCAGCGGAAGCTTAACCATCGGATATTGTCCGCTCTGTACAGACCCACCCCTTTCGGCGGCAGTACGCACGGTTTTGTTCCCCTCAGGATCTCGTCCCGGGAAGGCCTCCACTAGGAAAGGTATCAACACCCATATATATGGCATGTTTTGTTCTCCTTTCCAACCGATGTGGGACATTACATCCTCCCCCACTAGGAATACAGCGTCCCCGCTGTACACACCGGTCCAGGACCAAGCTTTGATACCATTTGTAACAGCCCCAATCCCTATAGCAGATATTGTCCGCTTTGCCCCACGATTTTACGTTCTGGGGTTACCCCAAAAGGCCTCCAGAGTGGCAGCGGAAGCTTAACCATCGGATATTGTCCGCTCTGTACAGACCCACCCCTTTCGGCGGCAGTACGCACGGTTTTGTTCCCCTCAGGATCTCGTCCCGGGAAGGCCTCCACTAGGAAAGGTATCAACACCCATATATATGGCATGCTTTGTTCTCCTTTCCAACCGATGTGGGACATTACAGTTGTGGTAGGGATGGTGGTGGTGAAGGTGACGGTAGTGGTTGCGACAATTGTGATGGGGATGGTGGTTGGTGGCATTGGTAGCGGCGACAATGGTAGCAGTGACGTGGTGGTGGTGGTTGTGATGGCATCATGGAGATGATGGTGATCGTGGCTATAACGCTCGGCCGCTTCAAGAATCAATGACTATCCTCACATACTAACACGAGAATTTTCAGTGTGTTTTTTCCTCACTCGCACACTTCCTATGAAAACTTCTCAGGAGGTCACTCATCCCAGAATTGCTCCAAGTCAAGCACGCTTAACTGTGGAGTTCTTCCATTCCGGGCTACCGAAAAGAAGATGCATCTTGTTAGTATAGGTAGTACCAATTAATTCTTATAAGCTATTCCAAACTGTGCAGTCTCACATCTGTACAGTCTTTGGAATCCCTCTCTTTCGGGTGTCGATTCGATTCATCCATGTATGTAACCCTACGCTGGAAGCCTGTCAAGAGCCGCTCCTTGTCCATGCCCTTTCACACCGGCGATCACTCCCCGCCCTCGTCAGCGCTCGGGATGTTACATGCCCACCAACTTCCGCCTGGTTCATCCTCGAACCACACCGTACTGGAAGAGAGGCCTGCTCTGATACCACTTGTAACACCTGACCGCTTCAAGAATCAATGACTATCCCCATATACTAACACGAGACTTTTCAGTGTGCTTTTTCCCCACTCGTACACTTCATGGGAAAACTTCCCAGGAGGTCACTCATCCCAGAATTGCTCCAAATGAAGCACGTTTGACTGTGGAGTTCTTCCGTTCCGGGCTACCGAAAAGAAGATGCATCTTATTAGTATAGGTAGTACCAATTAATTCTTATAAGCTATTCCAAACTGTGCAGTCTTACATCTGTACAGTCTTTGGAATCTCACTCTTTCAGGTGTCGATTCGATTCATTCATGCATGTAACCCCCACGCTGGAAGCCTGTCAGGAGCCGCTCCTTGTCCATGCCCTTTCGCACCGGCAGTCACTCCCCGCCCTCGTCAGCGCTCTGGATGTTACATGCCCACCAGGTTCGTCCTCGAACCACACCGTACTGGAAGAGAGGCTTGCTCTGATACCACTTGTAACGTCTGGCCGCTTCAAGAATCAATGACTATCCCCATATACTAACACGAGACTTTTCAGTGTGCTTTTTCCCCACTCGCACACTTCATGGGAAAACTTCCCAGGAGGTCACTCATCCCAGAATTGCTCCAAGTCAAGCACGCTTAAATGTGGAGTTCTTCCGTTCCGGACTACCGAAAAGAAGATGCATCTTGTTAGTATATGTAGTACCTATTAATTCTTATAAGTTATCCCAAACTGTGCAGTCTCATACCTGCACAATCTTTGGAATCCCTCTCTTTCGGGTGTTCAATCGATTCATTCATGCATGTAACCCCACACTGGAAGCCTGTCAGGAGCCGCTCCTTGTACGTGCCTCTTTGCACCGGCGATCACTCCCCGCCCTCATCATTGCTCTGATACCACTTGTAACTCCCGGCCGCTTCAAGAATCAATGATTATCCCCCACAAACTAACACGAGACTTTTCAGTGTGCTTTTTCCTCACTCGCATACTTCCTGGGAAAACTTCTCAGGAGGTCACCCATCCCAGAATTGCTCCAAGTCAAGCACACTTCACTGTGGAGTTCTTCCGTTCCGGGTTACCGAAAAGAAGATGCATCTTGTTAGTATAGGTAGTACCAATTAATTCTTATAAGCTATCACAAACTGTGCAGTCTCATACCTGCACGATCTTTGGAATCTCTCTCTTTCTGGTGTCGAATCGAATCATTCATGCATGTAACCCCACACTGGAAGCATGTCAGGAGCCGCTCCTTTGACACTGGTGTCAAGTTTGAAGTTTGACACCTCATCCGAGAGCCGTTAGATAAAAAAAGATCAATGACTCCGATTTGTAAGCATGTGACACCGTTGATCTTTTTTGATCTAACTGCTCTCAGATGAGGTGTCAAACTTCAAATTTGACACCGGTGTCAAAGGATCCTACCTACTTATATACACCGGTGTCAAATTTGAAGTTTGACACCTCATCTAAGAGGCGTTAGATAAAAAAAAAATCAACGACTCTGATTCGTAAGCATGTGACACCGTTGATCTTTTTTTATCTAACGGCTCTCAGATGAGGTGTCAAACTTCAAATTTGACACTGGTATCAAAGGATCCTGTCTCTATATATATCTATAAGGAGGGTTATATTTATAAACTTTTTATTTACAAATTCAACTATATATTCTAAGGAATATACACTTGAGTGTTTGTATTTTTTAGAATACATAGCTAAGTTTATAAATTGAAAATTTATGAATATAACCTGGCTATATATATTGAGAGGTGATGGACGACAAAATGGGTTCGCCTCACAGACTCACCCGTTCCATTTAGTCCGAGTTTTACAATTTGTCTAACCTATTTTTCTTTCTAATGCAAAACGGGTTCATCTAGCAAGGCTAGCCAAGTTTTTTAAACCACGTTTAAAAATAAGACAAAGCAAACTAACTTATTTTTTTGACAAATTAATAGTGAGTGGGGTGCTCACTTTGCCACCGCATAGTTTTTGAAAGTTGTCTTAAAGGTTGGAAAAGTTTTGGTCCCGGAAAAGTTAGAGGAGTGATATTCTCACTACCAAAAATTTTCACTATCAACTTACTACCTATCTAATCACCATTAGATTAACATGTTCTCTTTTTTCAAAAACTTTTTAACATTCTCTCTCTTTGATCCAATGGTGATGTGATGGATAATATAGTAGTGAGAATTTTTGTTAGTTAGAATACACTCATTCAAAAAGTTATTCCATGTTTCACTATCAAACTCTAGTATTGTGGGTTTAACTAATAATTACAAGTTTGTCATTACTGAAAGCAGTTCCCCGTGTTCTGTTCTTCATATTTTCTTTATTTCCAGAATTGAAAATAAAAAATCAAAACAAAAACATCTAATAGATGTTCTCCATTTCCTGTTTTAAAAACTAAAAAAGGGATATTGTTCTTAGAACTATTTTTAAGGGACACTCGATTATCAAACAATTTTTTTTTTAAACTAAAAAATTGTTCTGTAAAACAGAAATCAAACATGCCCTATTGTGTGTTTCCCGTGTATGTAAAAGGAATTTATGTTGACCTTCTAAAAGGATCGATACTATTTATAGCCCATTGCCAACCTCCTAAATCTTTTAGTTGAATTTCTATTTTAGAACTGTTATTTCTGATTTCCCTATTACATTTCATTTTTAGTTTTTCAATTTGACATATTCCCTAGTAAGTCTATGTAATGCCCAGTTATTTTTATATTTCGGTATATATACATATAATTCAAATAGAATCTAAAGAAAATGTGTATGATACCAAATAGTAATAGTTTTTGATAGCAAACAAACTGAGTAAATGGAAAGAAAATGACCTAAGTTTAATCCTCACATGTCACATTTGGGAGGAGTTTAAACATCTTCATCTCTGATTCGCTTCTCACTCCATATTAAGCTCAGCCGATTCAAAGAATAGAAGCTTGTGGGGATATCAGGGGAGCCAGCTTGCCTTAAAAAGGTAATTAGGATTGAGTTAACTCCAAAAAATATGTAAGAATAATGGAAAAAGAGTGTGTCATTTTAAAGAATGTAAAGTTGTGTCATTTTAAGAGAAAGAAATAAATAAATAAAGGAGGAGAGAGAGTTGACAAAAAAATAAAGGTGTGAGTCTCACCTCTTTATGAGAGTGAAATGATATAAGTTGTGTAATTTAAAAGGATAAACACATTTCCCATGTAGAATATATGTATAATAAATATAAAATAATTTAAATTTAAACTCTTTTAAAAAATGTTAAGAATGATATGTGTGTTTTTTTTTAAAATAAAGATAAACAAAGAGGTTAAGTTAGGAACAATGACCATTTTGTCACTTTGGCAAAAAAAATTACCAGATTGCCACGTCAATAGTAAATTTTACCAGAATGTCACGTGGCATATTTCGCTACACTGTGTAGTGAAATATGTGTGCAAATAATTCGCTACACAGTGTAGCGAAATATGTCACGTCAGAACCAAAAATGCCACGTGTCAAACACACGTGATATTTTTGGTTCTGTGCATTCTGACATGGCATATTTCGCTACACTGTGTAACGAATTATTTGCACACATAATTCGCTACACAATGTATCTCAATATGCCACGTGACATTTTGACAAAATCTACTGTTGGCGTGACAGTTTGGTAATTTTTATTTGCCAACGGTGGCACTTTGGTCACTCTTCCGGTTAAGTTATGTGAACTATTATATTAATATATTTATGGAAAATATTGAATGGTTTCCATGTATTGATCATATTATTATTTAGTTCTGTCATGGACCAGAGGAAGGTCCACAGTCACAGCTAGCCCAAAGAACACAAGCTCACATGTAAGCATCATAAATAGGAGCTAAAGAACACAAATAGGACGAATCTCTCTTATCCTAGTGTGTAGTGATTCACGGTCCTCTGAATACCTAATTTATAGGTATATAAAGAGAAGCACCTAATCCAAGATGAATCATGTAACTACGATTGGACATCTCTGCACAACAAGTTCATTTCAGGGAAGTCTATGCTTGTGAATGTACGGTGGTATAACATGGAGAGTACAAATAATCCGCCAAACTAGTACTGTCCCATATGACACCATATTAATTTATGCATCAATAATCGTTGCCCAAAAATTTATTTATTTATTTTCTATTTTTTTTTGTCGTGACATTGCCCAACATATACACCCATATATGTATACATATAACAAGCTAGACACTCTTGTACCCAAAAAGAAAAAAGAAAACAAGCTAGCCACCCCAGGTGCTAAACTGTGGTGTTGGTAACATTTTGATCAGTGATTCTCATATGCTCCAAGTACGACTTTCCATCCATCTTACGAGTGAAGTAATCTTTGACATAATTCTCCATTCCAATCCTTTTGAACAGAGGGGGATTTTCTGGGTTTGTAAGGCTAATTGCAGGTCCAATCTCAGATTGAAACTTGGGCAGAAAGAACATTGCAATAGAGATCCTTTCCTTTTCTGAATTCACTGTTGCCCTGTGCTCAATACTTTTATATGCCCCATTGCTCATAATCTGCAAATTCGAGCATTTTTTATTATATTCCAAATCAAATCACTTTATTATCTTTCCACAAAAAAAAAAAAAAAAAAAAATCATTTTTTTTTTGGAATTTTTTTTGTTCATTCTTTTCTCTTTTATTTTTAGTCAATTGCACTAATCTTCCTTCAGATTTACTCAAAGTTAGCACATTGTTTTTTCAAGTTTCAAAGGTCACAAACTATTATAAAACCGGCTAAAAAGTAAAGTAGAAGACTTTTCGTATTATTGTATGTAATATAAAGTAAACTGTGGTGTCTGCATTCATGGTTTCCAGAATCTCGGTAAAAGTCAATGCAGCTTATTTGATTTTAGAAGATGTATTTCTTATCATTTCAATTTTTACACGTGTTTTAAATTGAATATTTATTCTAACTCAAAGAATCTGAAGTGGATGGAAGCATTCTGTTAATCACGAGATGAAGATTTCGTTCCTAAATCAAATAATAATTCTGGTTTTCTTTCCTAGATTTCTCTTTTGATTGTAAAAGCTTTGGTCTATAATTTTTCATTTTTTTGTATATTAAGGATTAAAGCCAAAATCATATTATCATATCTTAATTGACGGGTGTATAATTCTCATTGTTTAGCAAAAATATAATGTATATATATATAGGGACATGTTATATTTACAAACTTCTTTGTTTACAAACTACACTATATTCTCCCAGGAGAATATAAACTTTTGCAAACTACACTATGTTCTCATATATATATATATATATATATATATATGATGTTTGCAATTTTAACTTTATGAATTTCAATTTTTTTTTCAATATTAACGTAGGAATTTTGCAATAATATTTAATGGTATATTGACACAACATACTAGCTAGTCATTATCTCGATTATATATAAGGTGTCAATCTCTTCCCTAATTCAAGGGATTGACTTACTCCATGTTTAGTTTTCTGTTGAGAAAGCATTAAACTATGATTTGGATAAAAACATTTTTTATAAATAAAATTCAAATTATGATTTTAGACTTCCAAATGAGAAAACCAAACATTTTTATTAGTAATTAAAGAATTATGCTTTATATCTCAATTATATTAAGAACGTGAAAAATTAATTTAGTCATAAGAGTGTTTCATTAAGATTTTTCTATAACAAAAAAGAAAATATCACCCTCCTTCCCTTCATTCATTTGTGGCAGATTATATTTACAAAATTTTTTGTTTATAAACTCTTACAATCTACACTAAGTACGACCGGTCATATTTTAATCATGTGACCGGTTGTACTTAGTGTAATTTGCAAAAAAAAAAATTTATAAACGAATCTTGTCCCCATTTATAATTTGGAAAGTACTTGGTTCTACCGTAGAAATAGTAGTTGACTTCGCTACCTCCGCTCTCTCCCAAAATCCAACCATTTATACATGTTAAAAAGCATATATATAAGGAATTTACCTCTGTTGTTTATAAACAGATTAAAGAAAATGTGATAAAAAAAGGAAAAGAATTAGCATGTTATAGGGAAATTATTTCTCCTACTAGTGATACATTGAAATGTGTGCAACAACTTTTTTATTTTTATTTTTTAATGGGACGTGGGACCCATCACATCTTGTGTTTATAGTAGGAGAAAGAATTTTCCTACAACATGAGAAAAGAGGGACCTAAAAAAAATATGAAAAAGGATAAGTTGATTTGTCTATGCATTATTGGGATCATTTCATATAAGGTCTATGCATGTGACATTAGATAATTCATTCCCATGTGGAATGAGTATGGGTGTGCATATTAGAGAATATGAAAGTGAGGATGATGACAAACCTCCAGAATGTCCCCAATATTGACAATGAAAGCATCTGAGATGATTTTCACTGGAATCCAAATCCCATGTTTCTTAATCTGGAGGCCATGCACTCCATTCACTTGGTTAAGGATGGTGATTCCTGTTGCATCTGAATGAGCAGGGAAACCCATAACAAGCTCTGGTTTTGGGCATGGAGGGTAATATGTCATCCTCACAGATTGCATCCCATCTTCAAACACCTCCCACTCTCTCTTATCTATCTTCAGGGCTTTTCCCATCAACCCCACAAGTATCATAGCAACATTTTGCAACTCTTCAGTGTATGATTCTAAGATTGTCCTGCATGTGTAATTGTGAACATTATATATACACATATATATATATATATATATATACACACACACGGGGTTTACATTTCTGCGGCCGTTGTACGTGCAGCAATCAAATACTTGTCATATATATACTTGAAAGCATTAAATGCAAGGAATCATAATCATACAAAGGATGAAAGCATTAAATGTAGGGAAACATAACAATACACTTGTCGTTGATGTACGTAAAGCTTATGAAAAAATGATTTTACACACATATATATATATATATATATATATATAGGGGCAGGTTATATTTACAAACTTTTTTATTTACAAACTACACTATATTCTCTCGGGAGAATATAAACTTTTGTAAACTACACTATGTTCTCCCGGGAGAACATAGTGTAATTAATTTGTAAAAAAAATTCAAAAAATTTGTAAACGGATCATCATATATATAGGACCTATCACCCCAAATACCTGAGTGATGAAGGAAGGTCCGGCAAAAGATATGGTTTTCTTTTATTAAGAGGATTGGTCATCATATAGAACCTATCACCCCAATCAAGTTTTTGATCCTCTGATCTTATCACAGGTCCGTAACCTTCAACTTCACCTTGCCTTATCTTGTACTTCATCTTTTCTTGCAAGGGAAGCCTGAAGAATTCTTCAATCTCATCCTTAAGCGTTTCCAACACTGGTGTGCTTATTCCATGGTCCACCAACTGCATAAAGTATATATAAATTCAGAAAAAGAAGAGGATTTGGAACATATTATATATATATATATATATATATATATTGGTTGATCCATTTGACCATATAAGAAGAAAGAAATCAATTATCTAGACACAAATAAATTGAAACACAGAACAATATAGAATGAATAACATGAATTTCTTTCTATAAAAGGTGATCACTTGTGAACCTGAAAGAAACCCCAGTCCCTACAAGCTGAGTTCAATTTCTCAAGTTCAAGTTCTGTAGCTTCTCCATGAATCATTTTTTTCAGGTTGATGGTTGGGATCATTGCACTACAAAAGGTTTCATCTTGGAAAGCTGAAGGTTCATGACTGTCTAGATGAATATAACGTTGAGGAATTGATGTCAGCGGTTTCTTCATGAGCTCCTGGACACTCCACACTGGTTGAGATCTCTCAGATCTTACTGCTTCAGAGGATGCCATTCCTTCTTCTTCTAAGCACACCTTACATTCAATGTATTGACGAGAATTTATACAACTATATACGCCTATTAATACATAGTTATAATAATAAAATTATTTTGTTTTTCTCTTTGAACATTATCAACTGACGTGATGGAGAAAGAAAAAATAAGTTTAGTATTATAACTATGTACTAAAATTGATTGCTTCAAAAAAAAAAAAAATCTGCAATGAAAGGAGAAGTAGGAAATCTGCAATAGATTTCCCATATATATATATATATATATATATATATATATATATATATATATATATAAGAAAAATGTTTTACAAACAGTTTGAGATATATTTATCTTCGTTTATCAAAAAATTACGTTATTTTGTTTATTTATTTCCTTATATTTTTTGATTCACCTTTTAATAGTTATGATTTTTTTTCACTCTTTTCTTTATCACCATTGATCCTATAGTTATGATTTGGTATCCGGAGATAAAGTTATCTCAAGCAACTTGAGAAATATATATATATATATATAAGTAAAACCATTTCTACAACCGCTTTAAATACAACAATAACAGATGTATGGTTATGATTACCTACTTTTAATGAATTCCTCTTTTACATGGTTATGATTCGTCACATTTAATGCTTTGATGTATATATGACAAATATTTGACTGCTGCACGTACAGCTACCGCATAAATGTAAACCAAACACATATATATATATATAGGTAAAATCATTTTTGCAGCCACTTTACGTACAGCAGCGACATGTGTATGGTTATTGTTAAGTCCTGGATATACCGTATTGTTATACCATATGGAATGCGCTCAGAGATAGTGTATATCAAGTATATACTAGGCTTATAGTCGAGGTCCAAATCACTGCACACAAGCAATAGGCTTATAGCCAAGGGGGTGGGTGTGTGCACAGTGTGGGCAGTATTAGTAAATAGGTCAAAAGTGTTTACCTGGGGCCCTTAGGCTCTTATTTATAGGATTACCTTACTAGGCTTGGGCCATTTGAGCTCCCCCAATTGCAATAGGATTCAACCCCCTTTATGTTGGGATGTGATCCTTATCTTGTGCCCTCTAACTGTTTTAGAGTTGTTGAGATGCTTATGACTCTATCTCTTAATAGATTCTTAGGTGGGTAGTTGGGATATGTTATTCATATCTATAACAGTTATGTTTCTCCACATTTAATGCTTTTGTCTTTTTTATGATTATGATTTCCAACATTTAATGTTTTCACGTATATATATGGCAAGTATTTGATTGCAGCACGTACAACAGCTGCAAAAATGTAAATCCCATATATATATATATATATATATATATATATATATATATATATATATATATATATATGGGAAAAGTATTTCTACAGCAACTTTAGATAAGCTTATCTACAACTGCGATTTTTAACTATGTTCTCCCGGGATAACATAGTTATAACATTAAAGTTTCTCTTTTTTCCTCTCCTCATGTCAGCAAAAAAGTTCTGAAAAGTAACTGAGGAGAGGGAAAAAGAGAGCAATTTTAACGTTATAACTATGTTCTCCCGGGAGAACATAGTTAAAAATGGCAGTTGTAGATAAACTTATCTAAAGTTGTTGTAGAAATGTTTACCCCTATATATATATATATATATATGGTCAGCATCATTTTACACTAGTTTAAGTTACACTCTCAATCTTTTCCGTTGATCCCACTTATATCTAAGGGCTCTAATTTTTTAGTAATGTGAGCCATTGGATACAAGTGGATGAATAGTTAAGATTGAGTGTGAGACTTCTAACTCTTACACCGGTGTAAGAATATTCTGCCTCATATATATATATATATATATATATATATATATATATATATATATATATATATATATATATAGGGAAAAATGTTTCTGCAGGTAATGCAGATAAGTTATCTGCATTTACTTCCAAAACGACGTCGTTTTGGTATTAAAATTTTAAAAAATTATAAATATAAAGACTATTATAACCCTGAAATAAATTAAAATTACAAAAACACCATGATTTCCGCCCCAAAACGACGTCGTATTGAGCGTACTGCAGATAACTTATATGCAGTAACCGCAGAAAAAGCAAACCCATATATATATATATATATATATATATATATATATAAGGAAAAATATTTATCCTTTTAAATGACACAACTTATATCCTTTCACTCTCACAAAGAGATGAGACCCACACCTTATTTTTTTGTCAACTATCTCTCCTCCTTTATCTATCTTTTTCTCTTAAAATGATACAACTTTACATCCTTTAAAATGACACCTACTTTACACACACACATGTTGTGAGTGTAGGAAAGTTTTTCTGATCATGTTAAATGATAGATGATAAACTCATATATATATATATATATATATATATATATATATATATATATATATATATATATATATATATATATATATCGTATGCGCCGATTCTTTTCAAGTCCGAGGAAGTTCTAATTAATACCAAAGTAAATAGGTCCTGAAAAGCACATATAGATAGAATTAATATTGATTCCATTTATCAACTAATTAATGTACATTAAATATTTTATATTATCTTTTCATCAAGAATGTCAAAGCTAGAGACCCGTACTTCATATATATTCAATTTCAATATTTCGTGGCCTGCCGTTTAGTTAGCCGACAATTTATGATAAAAATATAGGATTTATCATCTATTATTTAAATGATCACAAAGTTTTTCCTACACTCTGTATGGCCCGCAGCAAAAAAAAAAACTCTGACATGCAAAACAAATCTCTATACCATAATACAATTACTTTTCCTACAACATAACTCTTACAAAATCCTAAAAAAATTTAGTATCAGAAAAAAGATAGCATGTATAGTCCATGTGTTTAATTCTGATGATGCATGTATCAATATAAATTTTTTTACACTACTCGTCAAGTTAGGCGTTTCAAATATTATTTAAAGATTTTGAACTTTTAAAATAGTTGCTATGGTCAAAGCTTATTAAGCTTATTTAATAACATGATTAAAATAAAAACAAGTCATGTTATAAAAAAAAAAGTCAGATAACATCAAGTTTATTTAAAGTTTGGCCTAATTTGACTTTATAAAAATTTTAAGTTCAGACTTATTTAGTTAAAGAGGTCACATTTTGAACTTTTGAAAAAATCTTTAGATTTGATCAACCATCATGTTTAAATATATATTATAACGTGTATTGGATTGAGATTTTAAAGAATTTTAATGGATTACTTTTGAAAAAAAATGCATTGGTATTTATTTAAGATTTTAAAGTATCGAAAAAAAAGTCACGTGGTGGTATTAGATTAGGATTTTAAAAAATTATTTTAAAGTCCATCCAAATCTGATGGTATTCAATCAGAATTTTAAATAAAGAAAAAATAATCTTGTGATATTTAAAAATTTGACGATTTTAGTTTATTTTTTATTAGTATAGATTTCGTGAAACTTTTTAGTGAGAAGTATAAATAGGATGTCTCTCTCACAATCTCACCCTAACTCCTAAAATTTCTTGAGATTTCTCTATTATAGTGCTTCTTCTTCCTTTGGCGGGTCGACTCGCTCAAAAGTGGGTTCCGCCAAGGGAGCTTCTTCAAAGCTCAAAAATAATAGATTCTTGAGCTATTTTCATCACAAATAACCCAAAACAACAAGATTATAATCTACTCCATCTCAAAAATAGTAGTTTTTTGCGGTGTTATTAAACCCGGCCCGGGCATTGACCCGGTCGGGGTATTGGGTCACTGGTCGGACCGGTGGACCCGGATATATATAGATATATAAAAATATATTTAAATATGAACATATAAATTCAATTATATTTTCCATATCTAAAATGAATTAAACAAGGTTCATTAAATAAGCTCAAAAACATGAGGCATAAATAAATAAAAATGTATATTATTTCTATGTCAATTTAAATTTCAACTAGAATCCCTGTAAACATACCTCTCAATGACATTGAACTCATATTTTTCAAATTCAGTCACATTAAAAATGACATATGTCATAATCTCTTAATTTATTATTTCGCAAATTGGTTCAATATTGGAAGCTGAAATTGGAGGTCATTGTAGAAAAGTATATTAGCAAATAAAATTACAAAAAAAAAATTAAAATGAGTTCTACATTTTTTTGACAAGATGAAATAATTTTGGTTAATTTTTTTTTAAATGCATGACCCGGCCGGGTCATCGGGTCACCGGTTTGGCCGGGTTTTGACCGGGTCAATGCATGAGCGGTCTAATGCTTGACCCGGACCGGTCTGATGACCGGGTCACTGGGTCCCGGGTCGGGCCGGGTTTTACAACACTGGTTTTTTGAGTCACTTTTTAGCGCTTTGGAAATTTAAAAAATAAATTTTCAAGCTATGTGTGATGATTTTACTTGGCCCAAAAAGGTGTAATTTTTGTATTAAAATAACATAAAATAGTGGGAAAACAACACGGAAACAAAAAATCTAAATCACTTTTTGTTTTACATCAGTGAAACGAGATCAATTTAAAAAAATTGAAACTTTCATAATATGAACCCTATGTTTCGTAACAATACATCCATGAACGAAATTCCTTCGTTATACGAAACGATTTCAAACAATTTTTATGTCAATAAAACACTAAAAACTTTTTTTCAAAAGCCTCAAAGCAATTTAAGGTTTCAATATGTTGATCAAAAATAATTTGTGAAATTTTCTAAACTTTCATGTAATAAAATCTATAAATTCATATTTGAAATTTTCTTAGAATACTCAATGAAAACATGCATATGATATATGGTTAGAAAACTATCATAACGTAAAACAAAACCCCAAAATTTTCAAGATCAATAGCAAAAAATTTCAAATGAAATTTTATCATGAACTTTAGATTCTATATACAAATTTTGAATTATTTTAATAAATAAAAAATTGTGGGTCTTATAATCATATATGCATAGCTTTAATACCAAATGAAAAAGATAATTTTCATTTGTTAATACATGGAGGGATAATATAGATATGTGGAGAGCTTTCGCTTAGTAAGACATTAAATTATATCAAATTACTTATTGAAGAAATTATATTAGGTTTTATGTTTTTTATTAATATCATTGCATTTCTTTGTTTTTTTATTGGCTCTTGTATTTTTGAATGTTTGTTAAAAACTTATATGATTTTTTAAAATCTTATACATCCATATTATTTTTTCAAATCGTATAAATTCTATTAAAATCTTTTAAAATTCAATCTTATAAAATATTAATTGTTCACAAAGTCTTTTAAAAAAGTCTATAAAATCACTACAATTTCTAGAAACAGTAGTAAAACCAACCACGAATAGTCAATACGTACATCATCAAGCAAATTACATAAAAAAGAGGAAAAAACAGTCAGCATGTTTATTCATAACGTCAAACAAGAATCCTAAGTATATTCTACTCCGCAAGCAAATTGTAAGAACCCGCACCGCTAAATTAGAAATTTAAATAAATTTAATTATGAGTTTAGAAAATAATTCCATAATTGACTTTGGATAAACATAGAAATATTAGAATAATTATCGAGAATGTCAAATAATCCTTAAATTGTTTTTTTATAAAAAGTGCAGATATCGATTCTGCTTCATGGTATAAACGCGTACCGGCGAAGTATAACCGAACATTGTTTGAATGTTTTCTTGGGAAAAATTATTGAGTTTTAGCCTAAATATAAACAATAAAATGTAGGATCAACTTACACGGACTTAAGAACAATAAGTCTTATACTTAAATTCTTAACCGTTGATCAGACTTATATCTAAAAGATTGCTTCATTAATAAATTAAAGCCGTTAGATAGAAGTGAAATCAACAGCGAAGATCCTTCTCCAGATAATAATATAAAAGTTTTAATAATGTAATGAAATATAAATGCAGTAGATATTTAGTTTTGAAAGAGATATTGAGAATCTAATCATGGATGGTATACTTTTTTTGGTAATTGTTGATGACAAAGCTAGTGTGGTGAGTTCTCGTAAGTTCATGATTTGTTATGTCTGTTTCTTGGTAAACTTGTAATTTCTTTTACCATTAATGGTTATTTACTTAGCTCATTACCTTTATTTTTTTTCTTAATCATTTATGGCCATAAACCTTGCACATTGTCTATCAAAATGCATAATGTATTTTAAAGGATCTAAATTTAGCATTTCTTTACCATATAGAAAGATAAAAAGACTGTAGGAACGGATGAGGTAGTCTCATTGTAGATATTTGGGTGCTATGATGCGCCGAGTAGCATAAAAGATAATAAATACGCATAAGAGATAATAAATATGTTGGATAATAATTATTAAAACACTCAAATAAACACTGTTAACTTCATAATCCAACATCTGCTAAGATAATATCTGCATTTGATTACAAGGTCCTAACCTTGCAATTGAAGGCATTCCGAAATTAACGGATACCAGCAAAGTATGCTAAAGGACCAACAATAGCACCGTTGGTGTAAGTTGCAGGTTCAGAATGACTGTAATCATTGCGGTCATCTGTGAATCCATCATTTTGGTTTGGACCTCCAACTATGGCTCCAACCAATATGTTGGGATTAGGATTCACTGAATAGTAAAATGGTTGGAAACCTTCTTCACAGCCGATAGTTTGTGGATGAGCTGCTACTGAAGGCAAGGAAGATCCTCTGTGGTGAATTCTCTTGGGGAAGTTTGGACCATAACCTACCATGTAGGACAGTCTTAATGGGTTTTCTCCTAATATGTAGTCAACCTGAAATTTTACATTAAATTTTATTAACAGAGGAATAGGCAGAAGAGAAGATAATATTATATGCAAAAACGTTGAAATAATGAGACTTACCTGTTTTTTTGCAATACCCCTTAAGGTATGAGGAGTGACAAAGGTATTGCCACAGTTAAATGTGTGCTTGGCGGCTGACATATACTTGGAATAGGTTGTAAGCAAGAATGTTATAGATGTCACATACTGGAGGTTGTTGTCAGGAAGGTTAGGCTTGAACATGAGCCCCCCTGCACACAAATAGAAGTAATGCATAAAATAGTGTCCTTAATACTTTCATTCTGAGTCCTTCAAAAATATGCTAATTTTTTTTCACATTTAACAGTTTCATGGCATCATTTGCCCATTCTTGGAATATTTCTAATAATAATTCCTTAATCAGATTATTTCAAAGTTCAAAGGTAGGACAAAAGTACATTAAAATGGCACTATTGAACGTGTGATTCACAAATTTTTAGGTAGATTTTGGATATTAATAATCATGAGGTATATATCTTTAAAACTCAAATTCATGATGTTCCCTTTACCTGGTGTATATTGTGTACTTGAAGAGCCAGAGTTGGGCACTATCTTGCAAATGAAATTCTCAGCTTCTTTCTTGAATTGATCAAAGTTGTTGTCACTTTTTAGCAATGCTCTCTGCAGTAACAATTAAAAGGAATAATAGAAACCCAATGAGTTAAAACAAACTTCAGGAAAACACATTAATCTTCACATTTTTTCATTGTTGGCACGTGAGCAACATACCCTTGAGAGAAGAACATATGCACCAGCAAATTTGTTGTCCCAGCTGAAGACATCTGGTTGATCATTAGATCCCATGGACTTGACCAAGTTATAGTAGTAAACAGCATTTGTTGCTCTGAAAAGCCATGCAGCTCCCCACAATAGCTCATCCTGAAAATACATAAAGCATATTAAAATAACACATTATTAATAGTAGCACAAAAGTTGGTAAACAGTAGCAACAAACAACAAAATGGCATTACCTTAAAACCAGAATATGAGCAATAAAATGGGCAAACTGCAGATCCTAATGAATCACCGTAAGAACCTTGATACTGCAAAGCAAATTCATAAACCTCTTGGGCAGTCTTAACCAACAAACGAGAGTATGTTGGGTCAACATCTCTGAAAACAATAGATGCAGAAGCAAGAGCAGCAGCAGTTTCAGCAGCAACATCTGAACCAGGGTTATTTGGAGATACAGAATACACAGTTCTGGCAGTACTGTCCATGTCCTCTGGCCTTTGCCAACATTTGTGGTCCACATTTGGGTCTCCAACTCCAACATAAAGCTTACCAGGAGTGGATGTCGCACACTTTAGGAGGTAATCTGTGGCCCAACGAATTGCATTTCTTGCTTCTTTGATTTGGGGTCCCATTCTCCTCCCATATTCAATTGTGCTCCATGATAACATGGTTGTTGTGTATGCCATTGGAAAATTGAATTTCTCATTGTCTCCAGCATCATAGTATCCTCCACTTAAATCCACCTGCCAAACAAAAGTTTGGATTTGTAAGCCACTTTTTTAATGAAGATTTTTTGAAATGGATTTATTGTGTTATATTATTTAAAAATGTATTGTAAGTTTAAAAACTAAGAGAATACTCTTGTATTATATCACTCTATTATGTACGTCATTATTATCTTTGCATATTATTTGTAATATCTATGGTTAGTGCAACACTATAGACCTGAATGATACACTCAGAGAAAATTATCAAGTCAATGCAAAAGGACTTTACCATTACAATTGATGAAAATTAAGTCATACTAGACTTTATGCATTGAAAGCTATTGATGAAGCAAATTATTAGTTATTCCTTTTGATTTTAAATTAGGTAAATTGCGATATTAATCATACATATCTCAAATAGTTGGAACAATTGAGATCCCAAATAATTAAAATGTATTTTCTTCAATGCTTTATCACTTTCTTGTTTTACTGTATTATTTAAATAATTAAGAAAAGATTGAAAACTTATAAAACTAAAATAGACTAATGCATTTCAAGACTCAGAAAATGAAAGATGAGACAATAGCATGCATCGTACAGCACAATACCGAATGCAGGCAAGGGATGATTGTGTAAGAAAGAACACATTTCAAATACCATTTTAAATTATAAATATACGTGTTATTCTATTGGTTGGAAAAGTTCCACCGATTTTTTATTTAAATTTCAAGTAAATTTTTTTTATAATGTTTATATATTTTATGTTTATTTGATAAATAATAATTATATGATTATAAGATTTTAATTTAATAAATAATAAACATTTGGTCATTTTATTTTTAATTATTTAATATGTAAAATAATAAAAATAATTTGAACCACTTCAGGGTTTCAAAAAGAAAGTAAAAGATGAATACAATGATTACTATTAACATCAGGACCGTTAAAACAGTTATTTTTTTGTGTGGACAAATCAAAGAAAAATAATCATGTTCGAGTCGGGAATATCCACATCATGGTGAGACTAAGCGAAACTTGAATCAATCCCTTTTGATAAACAATTATTTATAAACCAAATTCATACTATGAAATATTTGATATAAGTTTATACAAGATGATAAAGCGATAACTTTGAGAAATTTTAAGAGAGAAAAAAAAGTTAAAAGACAAAAAAACTAGAATCAAAGCAAAGTAATGACATGCTTCCTCGTTTTTTTTTTCACATGAATCTTGTCCCTCCCTAAAGATGACAATTGTATTGTGTTTAGAGGATCAAACAGAACAAAAAAAAAGACCTGAATATAACATTTTAATTTAACAAATAATAAACATTTGGTCATTTTATTTTTAATTAATTAATATGTAAAATAATAAAAATGATTTGAACCACTTCAGGGTTTCAAAAAAAAAAAGTAAAAGATGAATCCAATGATTACTATTAACATCAGGACCGTTAAAACAGTTATTTTTTGTGTGGACAAATCAAAAAAAATAATCATGTTCGAGTCGGGAATATCCACATCATGTGAGAGACTAAGCGAAACTTGAATCAATCCCTTCTGATAAACAATTATTTATAAACCAAAATTATACTATGAAATATTTGATATAAGTTTATACAAGGTGATAAAGCGATAACTTTCAGAAATCTTAAGAGAGAAAAAAAGTTAAAAGATAAAAAAACTAGCATCAAAGCAAAGTAATGACATGCTTGCTCGTTTTTTATTTTCACATGAATCTCGTCCCTCCCTAAGGATGACAATTGTATTGTGGTTAGAGGATCAGACAGAACAAACAAAAAAAAAATTATAAAAAGAAAGAAAAAGGAATATGAAATTTCTTACATTGGCTGTGCTACCATCAGAAAGACCTGAATTGGATCTCCATTTGATTTGTTGATCCGGAGGGAGCCTTCCTGATCTCTGGCCTTGAAAAAATAATATGGATTTAGCCAAAGCTTCCTTGTAGTTTGGGTTGCATTTGACATTGCCTACCAACAAGAATGTGAGCATGAACAAGAAGGAAAAGTAAGTTCCCATCCTCAAAGGTTCAATGGGATTCGGTTTTAAGGTGTAGGTGAGAGCTAGGCTTTGGGAATTGAAGGGGGAGCAGACAGGCTCATAAGAGAGACGAAGTTGAAACGTCTAATTAGGTTCTCAGCCTTCGGAGGTGACTGTGAATTGTGTGAACTTCGAATAGATGGTGAGTGTTGTGTTGTAGTGGTTGGAGGATCATATATATTTGAAATTTAAATGAAAAAATTGTTATACCCCGTGTCCAAACTTTAATTGGGTATAATTACAATCTGTTTGAAGTTATAAAAACTGCACGAAACGTCATTTTGAAAGAGGACTTGTACGTTTTACGCTGAAGTCCATGCTAATAGTTTCGGGTAAGTGAAACGTCATTTTAAATGGTATTTAAGTAGGTAAAGATAACATATGTGAAAATCTGATGTACAGATTTAATGGAATATGTAAAGACATAAATCAAACAATATAAAAAAATCAAACAATATTAATAGTTATAAATGTCATTTATTATCATTACCACCTAAAACTTAATTGTCGTTGCCACTATAAGTGGTTTTTCTGATTTTTAAACTGAAATGACACACTGTATTGTGGTTAGAGGATCAGACAGAACAAACAAAAAAAAATTATAAAAAGAAAGAAAAAGTAATATGAAATTTCTTACATTGGCTGTGCTACCATCAGAAAGACCTGAATTGGATCTCCATTTGATTTGTTGATCCGGAGGGAGCCTTCCTGATCTCTGGCCTTGCAAAAAATAATATGGATTTAGCCAAAGCTTCCTTATAGTTTGGGTTGCATTTGACATTGCCTACCAACAAGAATGTGAGCATGAACAAGAAGGAAAAGTAAGTTCCCATCCTCAAAGGTTCCCAAATTGGAGAAGCACCAAAGTGTTTTGTTTTGAAATTTTTGTTATGACTTATAGGATGAAACAAATGGTTGTTTATATAATGCTATTTTGCATTCAGAAAAAGGGAAATCAATCACATTGCTTAAGAAAAAAAACTATATATTTCTGATGCACTTAAGTCACATAAGTTATTATAATTTTATACGTTTCAGTTTTAATGTTTTTTATGAATTTTAATAATTACAGACGTTTCAGTTTGAATGATTTTATTTTTAATTTATGGTTATTTCCGTTTTATATCAGTTTTTAAGACCATTGATGGTCCTTTATTGTCAATTACTTTTGTATTGCCCGATTAAAAGGCTTGTTAGAAGGACGTGAAAGGAGGACTTTTGATTGTTGAAGAATAATAATATAGCAGAGAACTTCTGTATTTTCCTGAAAGTCTATTTTCCCTATAATTTTGCATCAATTTCTCTAATGATGTTGAATGAACTTTGCACGAACTCTGCACCATTTTTACATGAAA
>JAVKPL010007433.1:0-30120 GCA_032173675.1 Gastrolobium villosum
TCGCCGAAGTAATCGATATTGGCAATTTGTTGCATCTTCTTCTTGCAATGATCCTGGCTCTGGCAGGATCTTTGTTGACCAGCATGATGGAAATTGGAGGCTTATTGATACTGAAGAGGTAAAAATTTTGTTTGGTGTAGTCTAATTTTTTTCTTTCCCCCATAGGCTGATCCTTGTTTTGCTGATCAACTCATTTCTAACTTACGTCAAACACATTCCTCTTTTGTTTCGGTTTTGTGTTTTCCATCAATATCTAGCCACTTAGCAAATGCCATTAAGAAGGATAACCTTAAAAATGTGTTAGAATATCTAGAAAGTATCTCATACATTTGAGGGTATCTTAAATGATATTTAGGAGTGGTTTTCAGATTTTATTATAGTTCCTTATTTGCTTTCCTTATTCAGGATTAGGAATCTATTACTAATTTACTAGCATAAAAATGATTTAGTGCTTTGTATTTTGTATCGCATTTAATCAATATCAATTTTAGATTATTCATTAGTTTCTTCTTTTCTATCTTTACAAGCCGCCATGGGTGTTCATTTTCAATTCTAATGTCTTGCAAAACTTCATGCACTAGATGTCCAGTCCTGAGGGTGAGGGAAGTGTGTTTAGATGAAAAATTAGATCCCACATTGACTGACCCCTTATATTATATTATAATGACTTGGGCAATCCTTCCCACCTTGAGCTAGCTTTTGGGGTTGACTTAGGCCTAGTCTGTTCTCAATTCTAATAATATGAATACCTTCCCCACTCTTCTATTCTCAGCAATTCTTTTGTATGCCTCTTTCAAAGTTCCATTTTTTTTTCTTATTTTATGGGCTAGCCAAATATGGTAATATTATTGAATCTGTTTGTCTTTTTATCTTTGGGTGCCAATATTTTGTGAATTTTAATGTAGCTTTACGCTTTGTGTTAATTGGTATAATATTTTTTTTTAACCAATCCTATAACAGGCCTTCAATGCACTTTTGAGTTCACTGGATTCACGTGGGATCAGGGAATCTCATTTGCGTTTGATGTTGCTGAAGATTGAAAAACCGTTTAAGGAAAATGTTCGAAAGAACACTCTTAGTAACAAAATTGGAAGCAGAGGTGAAACTTGTGTTAAAAATGAAGCTGATGAAACTGATTCCAGTCCTGATCTCCAGACTGGAACTGACAGTCCTAGCAGTACTCTCTGTGGCTTGAACTCTGATGCTTCAGAAACTCCATCATCCTTCAAAATTGAGCTCGGGAAAAGTGAGAGCGAGAAGAAAGCTGCCTTGAGAAGGTATGAAGATTTCCACAAATGGATGTGGAAAGAATGCTACCTCTCATCAATATTATGTGCAATGAAACATGGGAGAAAGAGAGTCAGCCCTCTGGTTGACATCTGTGATAACTGTCTCAACCCTTATTTCTTTGAAGACTCTCATTGCAATTGTTGCTACCACACTCTTCCCTCAAATAATGGATTTAATTTTTCTAAACATGCATCTCAATGTGGAGACAAGTTATCCAAAGATATTAGTATTTTAGATTCTTCTCTTCCCTCACAGATAACATTGTTTAAGGCCCTTCTGGCTTTTATTGAGGTGAGTTAATAGCCTTGTTTTTTTCTACTAAATTTTAAAATGTTACCTTTTGAGGGATGTTATATTCACATTCTGATGTACAGGCATCTGTTCCACCTGAAGCATTTCAATCATTCTGGAAAGAAGATATTAGGAGGCATTGGGGTGTGAAGTTAAGCAAATCATCTTCTGCTGAGGAACTTCTACAGGTTTGCCATTTCAATTAAAATTTTATCTTCCATACCCTTGCAACGTTTTAAAAATTGAGAATCAATGTCTGCTCAAACATTTCTAAATTTAGCAATCCGTTTTGCAGATATTGACCCTACTTGAGAGAGCATTAAAGAGAGATTTTTTATCATCAACCTTCACTACAACAGAGGAATTGTTGTGGTCGGGCAGTATGTCAGAGAGTGCTGCACATACTTCTACTAATCCTGAATCAGTTGCTATACTTCCATGGGTTCCACAGACTACTGCAGCTGTGTTTCTTAGACTTTTTGAGTTTGATGGATCCATAATCTATGTACCGCGTGAGAAAACTGAGCTTCGTGAGGAGAAAAACTCTGGGGAGTACATAGTAAGTCTCTTTCATTTTTCCTTGATTTTGATTGGACTGCTTTTGCTCATAAACTTCTACAATCTGGTATCACCATGAAAGGTTTGCTATGAAAATATGTGTAAGTTGGGCTGACATTTTATATTTTTATCTGAAAATAATGAATCTGAACTATTGTGTATCCAAGACATTCACCAAGCAGATTGGATGTCAAGTTTCCCTTTGTACAAGTCCCTTTTATTATATATGGGGGACATTGTGGCTGGAAATTTTTCTTGCTAATCTAAAGAAAATTAGTCGTCTAACTTGCTTTGCTTTCCTGCAGAAGCTTGCCTTCAAATCTAGTAAAGTGGTTGAACCAGAACCAGAACCAGCAGATTCGGACCATGATGATTTCATGAAAGTTAAATCTGCTCCTATGAAAATTGCTCGGAGCAGCAATAAACGTGGACGAGATGATAAAGGATGGGGTGAAAAGCTATCTAAAAGAATGTGTGATTCTAAACGAGATACCAGCCGCATCTAAGTCAGAGAATTAAACAGCAGGGACGAGGATCACAAGGACAAGCTGGTGGACGTGGTCGCCGGACAGTGAGGAAAAGGAGAGTGGAAAATGGGCTGTTGAAGATTTGTTGCTGGGCCATGGGGCTGCCTCTCATAGCTCCAGAATTGGTAGGGAACCATTGAGAAGCTTGGATGAGGATTGGGATGATAGAAAGGCAAGTCCCATGACTCCCATCCACATGGGGGCAAGTCCCATGACTCCCATCCACATTGGACCAGATTGATATAAGATTTTCCATCAATTTTTAGTACCTTGATATTGCTTCACCAATGAGACTTTAGGCAAATTAAATATCAAGGTACTAAAAATTGATGGAAAATCTTATATCAATCTGGTCCAATGTCCTATACGTCCTCGAGGAATACATATTCCCACCAGAATCAAGAGCAGTGAGCCTCAAAATCCCCTGCAGCAACGAAATCCCAGTGATTGATCTCAGTGAAGCACAGAAAGGTGATAGTTCACGTACAATTCCGAAGATTATCAAGGCTGCTGAGGAGTTTGGATTCTTTCAGGTTAATACTATTTTTTTTTTTAATTTTTTTTGGTCAAACAATAAGATTTCCAATGCACAAGTGGAATACTTGAATATTTGTAGATGGTTTTGTCCCTATTGAAACAGGTTATCAATCATGGGATCTCAGTGAATTTAATGAACGAAACAATGAGTGTTTTCAAGGAGTTATTTCTGATGCCATCTGAGTACAAGCAAAACTTGTGTTCTGATGATCCTTCCAAGACATGTAGGATGTTTACTAGCAGTGTCCACTATGCAACTGAAAAGGTTCATCTTTGGAAGGACAAATTTAAGCACCCATGTCATCCTTTGGAGCAGTGGCAACACTTGTGGCCTGAAAATCCAACTAGATACAGGTAAATGAACCATATCTAAGATATTTAACGCCAATATCAGCAAATCTTAGAAACTGTATTAAGCTCTTCCAGCTTAAAGTAATCAAATGTATGACAGATGTCACCAAAAAATGTGGGACCACATTTTTTTTTTTAGTACTTCTATCAGTAGGTATCCCCATTCAACCCTCTCTAATCACTGTGTTCTCAGAATATGGCTTCTAAAATTAGCTCTTCATTAATACAGCGGGTGCTTTGAACATTTGTCACGGGAAACGGAAAGAGTAGGAAACTAATCCCCCAAATGAGGCTTTGAATGCAAAGGTATATATCTGGTCAAAGAGCTGCTACTAAGAATCGAACTTAGTGAAATCTATGAAGCATTTTCATTTCAATGAACTAAAACTAAATTAATACTACAAAGGACAACCTATCAAAAGAGTAAGCCTTTGAGGTCAAAATTAGATATTTGTTATACTGCTCGACTCATGATTAGTCTCATTTGTTTAGATTCAATTTTCTGGTGATACCGTATATTGGTTCCAAATTCCAATTACTTCCAAATAGCACTACCCCCATGGAGGAAATTTTTTGTTCCTTTTCCTTTCAATTTTATCTTTGGCATAAATGCATTCTGGCAAATTTTTGTTGACTTATTGTGGTGGGTTACATTGGGCTGCAGATTGAGCCCCGAGCTGTGACAAATTCACGTGAAGCACGCACAAGCGCTGCATTTTTTGTAGCTCCTTCAGATGACTGTATCGTAGTGCCGGCACAAGCCCTCACTAATGAACATCACCCGCCACTTTTTAAGTCTTTCAAATACAAGGACTTCAATGCTCACTACTTTGCCAAATATGGTGACACAGATGTGGTGCTGAAAGCTTTTGAGGCTCAAAAAATTAACTGAAATTGGGACAGCATATAAGTATGATATCAATGATGTAATGATGGGAAGCCTTGGCATTTTTCTGGGTGTTGGGCTTGACTTATTGGCAGAAAAGACCCTTCAAGAAAAAAATGAAGTTGCTCAGTTTATCACTATTTTAAAGCACTGTATCAACATTTCATATGCAATATGTGGATGCAAATGGTTTTCAACAACCAAAATATTGATATTATTAATGTTTATAATTAAGCTTGCGATATTTATTAGTATTCACTTGTACAATGATCTGCATATTCTCAACACTTTTGAACATAAATCTATTTTGAAGTCACGTCTTACATTCCAATCTCGTGGTGTAAAATTATTGAACAATTTAATTTTGAAGCACCGTGGCAAAACTTTTTTCCAATCAACTCAAACCCCTACTAGCACCCCTACCTAAAAGGCTAAAACATATTATTGTTTTGCAAAGGAAGTTGCACCAAAAAATAAAGAGAGTTAAAAACAAAACTTGGGCCTAGCCCATTCATGGGTCCGAAATCATAGACTGAATGTTGATGCCTTGGTTCAAGAAACCTGAAAATAGTAGAACTAACCGCTAACTGCTACAACTATTCCACGAACTATCTATCATTCTATGTTTTGGAATGATTCTTAGAACGCTTGAAAATGAATGAGTTTTGCAATTTATAAGGTCAAAACAAAATAAATTTGGTGCTTTCTTATTTCATTGTTGAGTACCTCATTGCACTCTTCTATTTTTCCCTAACAGTTTCTTATGCCAAAAATAGAAAAAACAGAAGAAGAAGAAGAACAACAACAGAGGGTGCGTAGAAGGAAAAAAAAACTTTGGTGCACGAGAGCACTTTTCCTAAAAAGGATTTTTTTCCCCTTTTTTACCCATTTTTTTTTATTTGCCAAAGACCTAAATGGGCTTTTTGGCCTTAGTAATCTGATTTTAATAAGGTTTTACTGGAATAATTTCTTGGTCAAACATATTACCTATATAATGCATAACGATGCGGTACTGTAAGAATCACTTTAGGACGTGACGCTTTAGTAACCGCGTCCTTCGCATTTGTTTCTGATCGCTAGAACGTGATATCCTGGTAATCAGTCCCATTCCCAAGACGTGGTACCCTCTCAGCCGCGTGTCAGTGCGTCCCATCCCAAAAAGAATTCAATAGGAAGCGGTAGTGTATAAGCCGCGTTTCAGGTTACAAGTCACAAGCAGATATATATGTTTCACCTAAAATTTAGGCATATTGATATATTCACGGTAAAAGAGTTCAAAAAATCCAATAAAAGCAACAAGTTATTTTCGTACAAAATGGTCTATATAGTTGCTAGCAATTTATTCTTTAATGGTTAGAAGACTAACTCTTAAACCATAGAATAATTAATTTAGCGATTTACTAACAATAAAATTATAATTATTATAATTTTAAGGTATTGGACGAAGATCTTTATAATAGTTTATATTATTAACTTACGCACTCACTCATACGAAAGCCCTTTGGGCTCGAAGTATGAATTTTGCATAGAATTTTTTTTTGTTTACCTTAATATAAACCATTAAAAAATTTCTCACTTATCATGTTAAAATTTTGGGAAATCATTTTCTCATGTTGTTGGAGATTGCTTTCTGATGTTGTGAGACATTGAAATTCGTGCTATCTTTTATCTTTTATTTTTTATTTTTTTAACAAATGGTGGGACCTACCACTTGTTGTGTCTATAGCATGAGAGATGTTATCTCATGTGACATGAGAAAAGAGAAACCCTAAAATTTTGGATTAAATTGTTTCTTTCACATATTGAAAATCGGGAAAGCAGACCAAACACGAAACATGGGTATATGATTGGGTACTATTCACCTATAGTTGATGTTGGTGGAAGCATATGAAAGTGAAGTTAAAGTTTACTGCTTGGGCGGTGCAGGCAAGGCTCCACATGGAACTTTTTCTGAATTAATTATTCTCTGGTTTAAGAGTTAGTCTTCTAACCAGTAAAGAATAAATTGCTAGCAACTGTAAAGACCAGTTTATGCGAAAATAACTTGTTGCTTTATTGGATTTTTTGAACTCTTTTACAGTGAATATATCAATGGGTTCCTCATTTCTGCTGTCACTGCTGATGGAAAAACATACACCAAATATATTATAGTAGGATACGGAGCCGGATCCTGAAATCAACAAAAAAAAGGATACGGAACCGGATCCTAATGAAAGTAAGTGTTGCTGCAAATTTTCTGATCTGCAGCAACCGGAGAGCTATTAAACCCTATATCAATATGCCTAAATTTTAGGTGAAACATATATATCTGCTCACCTGGAACGCGACTTATACACTACCGCTTCCTGTTGAATTCTTTTTGGGGATGGGATGCACTGACATGCAGTTGAGAGGGTACCGCGTCTTGGGATTAGGACCTGATTGTCAGGATATCACGTTCCAGTAGTTAGAGACAAATGCAAAAGACGCGGTTGCTAAAGTGTCACGTCCTAGAGTAATTTTCACAGTACCGCGTCGTTATGCATTATATAGGTAATATGTTTGACCCAGAAATTATTCCGGTAAAACTTTATGAAAATGAGATTACTAAAGTCAAAAGGCCACCTAAATGGTTATGAAAAGGTTCTACATACATTACAGGATCAGAATCAATGTTGGTATATATTACCATTACAATGCAAAACGACGCGATATGGGCAACCTGAGTTAAGTCACGGCATGATTGATAACGCGTCCCCTACATTTTCTAACTTCAGCTACGTTAAATTGAGTGATGCATTTAATGAGTAGTTGACGCAGTACACATAGAGCCGCTTCCTTGCAGGCTGAAACATGTCTAAGCAGCCAATTGGATGAAACACGGTCCATTGACCACCGCGTATGGAAGCTGCAAACTCCAACCATCCCTTATTACGAGCAGTGGCGGACCTATAACATTTGATTTATGTCCGCACATTAAGTGACAGAGGTCTGGGGACAACGCTTTCAAAATGTTTTTTTTTAAGATTTAAATACATTAAAAATTAAAAGAATGTGAATTTTAATTCAATTTAACAAAAGAATTTTTTTTAGAAGCATTCCACTTTCCATATGAAACGACTTGTGAAATGAGTGCATATAAGTATATAACATACTCATCCTGATAATATTTTTTATTACAATCAGTGGTGTCCCTCCACTCTAATATTTAAGGTGCCAACCAACTTAAACTCCAGAGAAACAAACGATATAACATGTGTGATTAGAGTTGAACAGTACTGTTACTAGAAACTAGGCGAGGCAATCAACACCATCCATCTATCAATCATGGTCTTTCTAGATGCAATCTAGCAGCATGTGGCCCACCAATCAGTAACAGAAACCTGTCTGTAAGGTTGCAACTTTACTAACACCAAATCGCCTTCCTTGAATATGCATTCATGACGATGCTTATCCGTAGCTATCTTCATACGATTCCTGGCCTGATCCAAATTACGCTTGAGACTAGAAATCAAGTCAGCACGCTGTTGTAAATTGAAATCGACAGCCTCCACCGAAGCTGCAGACGGCAAATATGAAGGAATCATAGTGGGAATTTTACCAAATAAAGCTTGATAAGGAGACATCTTGATAGAGGAATGCACAGCTGTGTTATAGTGTAACTCAGCCCAACACAAAAAGGAAGACCACTGATTATTCTTCTCACTGCAAAAGGCCCGCAAATATTGCTCCAAATATCGATTAGTTACCTCCGATTGCCCATCTGTTTGAGGGTGATAAGAAGAACTAGTCTTCAAAGTAGTGCCACTGAGACGAAACAAATGAACCCAAAAGTTGCTAAGGAAGATACTGTCTCTGTCAGAGATGATGGTTTTCGGAAAACCATGATGCTTAACAACCATTGAGCAAAACAACTGGGCAACCATATGCGCATTATACGAAGAAGGAAGACCTCCAAAATGAGCATGCTTAGTAAAACGGTCAACAACCACAAGAATAGTAGACAAACCATGAGACGAGGGTAAACCGGTAATGAAGTCCATTGTGAGATCTTCATAAGCTCCTTCAGGCACTGGAAGAGGTTGCAACAACCCTTGTGAAGGAATTGGACCAGATTTCACTTGCTGGCAAATAAGACAATCACGGACGAACGCTTTAACATCACTACGCATGGATTTCCAGTAAAAAGAGGCTGATAAACGTAAGAGCGTGCGCAGTGCCCCAGCATGGCCCCCAACTGGAGTGGTATGAGCCTCACCGATAAGCTCCTGTATAAGAGAAGAGTGATGGCTCAATAAGAAGCGATGACGATGGAAGAGGATTCCATCCTTAAGAGTGATAGCAGGATCACTGCAAGTACCAGCAGTGAGTTGATTATGGATGGACACGAGCTCCTTATCAGTGGCATTTTCCACCCGAATTCGTTGCACGATATCAAATGCAGGAACAGATATCAGTGCAAGTAAACGAGCAACATCAGCATCCTCAAATTGGCGAGACAATGCATCAGGCACAATATTACTGCTGCCCGACTTAAATTCAATGGTGAAATCGTAACCAAGTAGTTTGCAAACATAACGTTGTTGCTCCGGTGTCTGAATAACCTGAGAGAGCAGTTCCTTGATGCTACGGTGATCAGTTCGAATGATAAACTGACTGCCAAGCAGATATTGTCTCCAACGCTTCACTGCTTCAGTTATCGCAAACAATTCTCTCACATAAGCCGAAGCAACACTCATTCGAGGGCCAAACTTCTTACTAAAAAAAGCAAGAGGCCTATCACCCTGAAGGAGAACCGCTCCCACACCAGTCATAGATGCATCCGTCTCCACAACAAAGTGAGAAGCGAAATCTGGTAAGGCTAAAGCTGGTATGTCAGCCATTGCTTTCTTAAGGGCAATGAAAGCAGCATTAGCAGCAGGAGACCACGAAAACTGATCTGTCTTGAGAAGATCAGTTAATGGTGCTGCAATCGAAGCATAATTACGTACGAAACGTCTATAATATCCCGTCAAACCAAGGAAGCTATAAGTTCTTCACTGTGGAGGGAAGTGGCCAATCAAGCATGGCAGAAATTTTCTTCGGATCAGCTCGAACACCAGTGGCAGAAACCATATGGCCCAAATAATCGATCTCCTTCACCCCAAAACTACACTTACTCAATTTAACATAAAACTGATTCTGCTGCAACAAAACAAGAACAGCATGTAAATGAGTTAAATGATCTAAGAAAGACACACTATAGACCAAAATGTCATCGAAAAAGACAATGACAAATTTGCGAAGATAGGGCTTAAGGAGCTGATTCATCATGGCTTGAAAGGTTGAAGGAGCATTCGTCAATCCAAAAGGCATCACCAAGAATTCATAGTGACCCTCATGCGTACGAAAAGCGGTCTTATGAACATCCTCCGGTCGAACCCTTATTTGGTGATAGCCTGCTCGAAGATCAAGCTTAGAATAGCAAACAGCCCCCAAAAGTTCATCAAGAAGCTCATCAATCGTGGGAATAGGAAACCGATCTTTGATGGTGACAGCATTGAGTGCCCTATAGTCGATACACATGCGCCACGTACTGTCATGTTTCCTAACCAAGAGAACTGGTGAAGAATAAGGGCTGTGACTAGGCTGAATGAACCCATTAGTGAGGAGATCATGAACTTGTTTCTCAATTTCCTCCTTTTGGTGATATGGGTATCGATAGGGTCGAACATTAACTGGTTTCGACCCTGATTCCAAGTGGATGGAGTGATCACAATAACGAAATGGTGGCAGTGATTGAGGAACAGCAAAAACAGATTGGAATCGAAGGAGGAGATCCCATAACTCTGGAGCCAGGCGCGACTGCAATGCAGCTAACTCAGAGCCAAAAGAGTCCGACCCAGATAATGAAAGGCAAGATGTAGTAGGTAGTGGCTGTTCCCTAGCTGGAGTAGCACCTTGAAGAAACACCAATTCATTATTGTGCAGGAATTCCATAGACATGGATTGATAATCATGTGTAACCCTGCCTAGCGTACTAAGCCATTCAATGCCAAGTATCACATCAAAATTAGGTATAGGCAGAACCCACAAATCCACCACAATGGGGTGTCCCTGCAGTTGTAGTGATACACTCGGACATTTCTTGTCACAAATCAGGAAATCACCACTGCCCAGGAAGACTCTCATCTTCCTCACTTTGGTCAACTTAAGACCCAACAGAGAAGCTATATCATCATGTACAAAATCATGAGTGCTACCTGAGTCAACCAAAACTCGAACCATGTGTGTAGCAATGAAGGCAGAAAAAGAAATAGAACGAGGATTGATATCTCCTGACAAAGCATGAAGAGCAGCATCAGCTGGAATCGCTTGAGATTGAGTCAGATCAGTTTGCCAAAGTATCTGCTCATCCTCCTCCTCAGATTCATTAGGATCGCCAATCAAAAGAAGAACTCGTGCTTTGCATCGATGACCTTTGGACCATTTTTCATCACAATGGTAACAAAGATTCAAATCACGACGACGTTGCAATTCATCATTGGGTAGCCGCCGAATAGGTAAGGAAGATGTGGATGATATAGGTTTAGGGGTAAGTGATGGGGAAGAAAAGGAAGTACTGGTGGTAGGCAGTGGTATAGAAGCATTTGGTATTGGGTTATTAGAGGCAGAAAGTTTGGTGGAAGTCTGGTATTGGGAAGGAGAAGAAAAGGTTTTCTTGGAAGTGGCAGAAAAGGACGAACGTAATTGTTCATGATGGGAATTAAAAGCAAAGGCAAGTTGCATGGCATGATGCAGTGAGGTTGGCCATTGAAGTTGAATGGCACTGCGTAATTCAGGTTGAAGACCAGAGATGAAGAAACTCATAAGAACATCATCCGAAAAATCAGGAACCTGATTAAGCAAACCTTCAAACTCGCGAACATACTCAAAGAGGGTCCCAGATTGAGAAAGTTTAGAGATGGCACCCTTCAAATCGATGAATGCGGAAGCTCCAAAACGCAGACGAATTGCACGACCAGATTCTCCCAGGTGTTGATAGTACCAGTACTGTACAACCATTGAAACCAAGGTGCCGCGGACCCATCCATCTTCAATCCCGCTAATTGAACTTTAAACGGAGGAGGAATGTTTTGCAAATGGAAGTATAACTCGGTTTTGAAAATCCAACTGTGAGGGTCAATACCACTGAAAGAAGGAATCTCCATCTTAATCGTCTTCAAACACCGTTGATCCATGGATTCCACGTTCGCAGTTTGCGAAACCGGAATAGAATGATGGGGAGAACCCATGTGGTGTGAAAAATGCTGCGCATTCGATGAACTGGCTTGGTGATTCTGGGCGAGAAACTCACGAAGTCGAGTGTCCAATTGAAGCACCGATTCTGTAAGTTGATCCAAACGTTGCTTGAAAGCACCAGATGTTGAGGATGCAAAAGAGAGAGAAAAGAGAACAAGAAGAAACAACTGAATTCAATTCAATGATATGCCTAGATACACCAGCATTCGTTCTTATATACACAATCAATCTATTACTATACACAACTAAACAATAACAACCCTCCAACTGACTAACTGAGTAACAACCTGACTAACTAACTCCCTAACAACCTGACCAACTAACTTCCTACACGTGCTAACCATTCTTGCAAGTAATGGTTCACACGAAGTCCTTGAGCCAACAAAACGTTGAGGCTCACTTCCCTTACCTCACTTGCCTCACCATGTGTTCCCTGTACCGCAACATACTCATGATAACAAAACGTTGAGGTCTTGTTCTTCTCAATGCAAACATAATAAGCGAAATCACTGGTCTCTCTAAAACTCAGTTCAATTCTATTAACAGAGCATGTCTATCGTCGCCATTCTCCTCCTCCTCGTGCTGTCATCGCGAGATACCACTTTCCAGAGGGCATTTTCCCAAAAGGAATGATGGCCTATGAACTGGAGTTTATTCTTTCAGAATACTAGTTTTTTTTTCTTCTTCAAAATTCATGTCCGCACTTGCTGTCAATGGCGCCTACGTAGGTCCGCCAGAGATTACGAGCTCAACGTTTTTCTCTGTTATTATGAGCTCAACGTTCACCTATACAATCCGAGAGTGTTCCTTGTGGTAAAACAATGTTTTTCATATTTTGTTAATTCTATCAGAACAGTTTATTGTGTGATGGAAAATTTGTATTGTCTCATAGTAAATCTGAGTAGTGGCTTATACTTTCGTGTACCAGGTGGCTTTGATTTCATCTTACAAGTAAGTATTAAATTAAATTTTAATTATTTAATTTGATCAAGCTTTAGGGTAGCCCAAAATTATTTATAGGATTTATGATGATTGTAAATTAGTGAACTTATTTTTCATTAATTATATTTTATAATTTTTTAAAGTTACTATATTTTTTTTTGGGAGGATCCACTTACCACCAAAAAAGTTTACAACTCTTATAACCAATTTAATCACCGTTGATTTTCATTAATCTAACGGTTATAATTTATTGGGAATTAATAAATGCGACACAATAAATGTTATTAATTTTCAATGAATTATAACCGTTAGATTGACGGAAATCAACGGTGATTAAATTGGTTGTAAAAGTTGTAAATTTTTTTGGTTGTAAGTTGATCCGTTGCCTTTTTTTTTTTGTTAAAACCTTAGGTTAGTTAATTTAAATTTTAGTAATACTTAATTTCTATTTATTATTAATAAGATGAAATATTATTAAGGATTATTAAAAAATTTTAAGGGAGCTATATTTAGATTAATAAAATCTAAAGTTAGTTTCACAAAAAAAAAAAAAAAAAAAATCTAAAGTTAGTAGTATTAAATTTTAATAGTGATTTTATTAGGGTTATCCTTGTAATTAACTTTGTAGCAAAATAAATAGAGACAAATATCTATATTTTTTTTGAATAAATTCAAAGGTATCCTCCGGCCGTAACCGAAGACTAATCCCCATCGAGCACTGTCGGACCCTTTCAGGGGCGGCTCTCCCAAATCCTTTTTTTCCATTCACAGGGCTCGAAATCTTTGGTTAAGGGACACCGGCTCCTTACCACCTGTGCCAAAGGAGTTCGGTTTATAAATTTTTTTAACGCACTACATGTAAGATTACATATTTTTCCCAAAAATGAAATTGTAAGGATTATTTTTATATTGTATTATATTACGTTATTTTGTCATATACTATATTTTTTGAATTTCACCCATTTGTTTAAATATTTGCAGGAAAAATTAGTTCAAATTTACAAATAGTTCATGCATTTATATATTATAATATAGCACCTTTAAAATACTTAATAATAAAATTAATAAAATTTTATGCCATTAAATTTACTACACTACTAATATAAATAATAGCAAACTATAAAGTTTAATTCCACTGGCTTAAGGTTTTTAGACAAAAAATATAAGTGCTATTAAAGAACCTAATAATATCGTTATCAAAATGTAAGGTTACTTACCTAAGATTTTTTTTTTTGGGTGAAAACTTACCTAAGATTTTAATAATATAAACATAGCACATTTAGACTTTTTATATTAATATAATAAATAAGAAATTTATGCAATTAATTATACAAAACTAATAATATAAGTAATTGCAAATTATAAAATATAAATCATGTAACCTAACATTTTTATAAAATAAATATACGACATCTAAACAACCTAATAATATCATTAACAAATTGTAAGGTCACTAACAACACATTTTAATAAATTCATAAAATTTTACGCCCTAAACCCTACCCTAATACCCTAAATATAGCATTAATACATTTTAATCCCTCTAATTCCGTTGTTTAAATAAAATAAATTTAACACCTAATAAATACTATAATATATCATTACTCAAATTTAAGGCCAATAACATAAGGTTGTAATAAATTCTAAAAAAAATTAACTTATAACATCATACTTTTTGAGCTACCATAAATTATGATAAAGTTATATAACAAATTTTTTAAATAATACTTACTTGGGATATAAGGTCAAATACACTTTCAAAATGAGTGGCGTTTTAGCTTCTGATTCACCGAAAAAAATATTGGGACCATTTTCACACAGACAAAATAGCCACAAAAATTGCTTACCAAAAAAAAAAAAAATAGCCACAAAAATTTCACTTTCACTAGCCCACCACGTTTCTTAAGCAAACGCGTTTACACTCCTTGGAAAAATAAAATTGGCTCTTAGACAGCATGCGCTCGGACACACAAGAACGGGACATTCTTAAGCTGATGGAGGGGAGTTTAAAATAGGTGGTATAAGGCTTCCAAGACGTGACATGCACACAAACCCCGTCCTTACTCATTCAATGCAACACTCATTCTAATGGAATGGGTGTCTAAAAATTGCAAGGGACACATCTCTCTGTTTACCGCGCCCATTACACATTAAATATAAGGGACGCGTTACCAATCATGCCATGTCTTAACTCGATTGCCCATATACCACATTGTTTTGCATTATAATGATAATATGATTGACTAAGAAATTATTTTGGACAAACTTTATAAGAAAGAGATTATTGGGGTCAAAAGCACGATATCAACTGTGCACTCTTTAGGATGGGACCCAGTTTGATACTTTAGGTTTTGTTTGGGAGTTCAGAAGGGAAGGGAAAGAAAGGATCAAAGGAGAAGGGAGGGGAAGGAAGGAAAGGAAATTGGAGGGTATCCACTCCCCTTATTTGGGAGTTAAAAAATGGTAAGGGAGAAATTGGAGGGTAAATGAGAAAATTTTACAATTTTACCATATTTCTAAAATTAATATAATTATTATATTTTACAAATAAAATTAAATTTAAAATTGCTAAACAAAATTAATTATGAATTTTTCACACTACAAAAAATGTCATATTTTCAATGAAAAATCTATGTTGAAAACGGAAAAAATTTTGTCAAAAAAATATTTTTCCGTCGGAATGCTTTTCATCGAAGGCAATAGAATTTCTATCCGATGAAATATTTTACAAAAATAAATTATCAGACAAAATTTTCCACGGAATTGAGTTTTCGTCAAAAGCTTTGACGAAAATGATTTGTTAAATATTTTCGACAAAAAAGACTTCATCAAAAGTTTTGTTGGAAAAAAGAATTCCTTCAAAAATTTTGACACAAAATTTTCCGTCCAAAACCTTCGATGAAAAAGTGTCTTAATGAAAATTTCAACGGAGATATTTTTTAAAATCTTTTTGACGAAAATGTTTCTGCGAAACTTTCGACAGAATTTAGATTTTGTAAAGCATTTTGGCGGAATATTTTTTTATCGATTTTTTACAGAAATGTTTTTCGTCGAATTTTTTTACGGAAATAATTTCCCGCGAATTTTTTGGACAAAAATGTGTTCCGTTGAAAATTTTGATAGAAATGTTTTTATCAAAAAAAATTTGTTGAAAATATTTTTCTTAAATTTTTTTTGATGGAAATGTGTTTTGTCGAAAATTTCGACGGAAATTTTTTTCGTCAAGAAGTATGACGAAAATATTCTCGTCTAAAACTTTTGACGAAATTTGGATTCTGTAAAGAATTTTGACAAATTTTTTACAGAAATCTTTTCCGTCAAAACTTTTTACGAAATTTTTTCAATGGAAATTGTTTCGTTAAAAATTTTGACAGAATATTTTTTCTGTCAAAATTATGTACGGAAATATTTTCTGTCTAACATTTTTTTACATAAATGTGTTCCGTTGAAAATTTTGATGGAAATGTTTTTTTATCGAAAAACTTGATGAAAATATTTGCAGTAAATTTTTTTCGATGGAAGTGTTTCGTTCAAAATTTTGACAGAAATTTTTGTGTCAAAATGTTTAACGAAAATATTTCCATCGAAAACTTTCGACGGAATTTAAATTCTATAAAGAATTTTGATGAAATTTTTTTCTGTCAAAAATTTTCGATGAAAATATTTTTCGTCAGAAACTTTGATAAATATGTTTTTTGTCAAATATGTTGAGGGAAATGTTTTGACGAAATTTAGATTCCGTAAAGAATTTTGATAAAAAAATATTTTCGTCAAAATTTTTTACAGAAATTATTTTAGTCACAAATTTTGATGGAAATGTTTTTTGTCGAAAATTTTTGCGGAAAATTTGGATGGAAACGTTTTTCGTAAAATGTATTTACGTAACTGTTTTACGTCGAAACTTTTCAATGGAAATGTGTTTTGTCATAATTTTGGACAAAAATATTTTCCTTGGAAGTTTTGAAGGAATTTAGTTTCTGTCAATAATTTTGGTTGAGTTTTTTTTCCGTAAAAAATTTATGTGAGTGATTATGGCAAAATCTATTTCTTCTCTAATTTCGTTTTTAGTTTTGAGGGAAGTTTTTTGATGTATATGATTTTCATCAAAAATTTCATCACTATTTTTGACGAAAAATTTTTGGTCGACAAATTCTATCAATATTTGAGACTTTTCTAATAATGTCATATTTAAAAATGATTCACATTTATGTAGTTTTCATATTTTAATGCTAAAGGTAGAAAAGTAATTTTCAATATTTTTCCTCTCAAACCCCCCAAATTAGGGGAACTTTAATTTTTAGAAGAATGAGGGTTTTGGAGGGTTTAGTAAAAATCCTCAATTCCCTCCCCTCATTTTTTTAAACTCATAAACAAGGGAAGGGGGAAGGGCTTACTTAAACCTTCCCTTCCATCCTATAATCAACTCCCAAACAAAGCCTAATTAAAAAGGATTGCAAGGATCGAACCATTGTGAGCCACCTATGTCTCCTGCTTTCCTCTCCAACTGGGTAGCACGGACACGAGAATTTTTTGAAAATTTACGTGTTCGACACGTGTCCGACACGCTCGGACACGGGTCCTGTAACACCCCGTGTTAACCCGATTTGTTAACATACTATTGTATTAAGCCACGCTTAATTAAAATGCGGAATAACTTTTTCTTTAATTCAATTATGACGTCATTATACTTAGCCAAGTTGATTACTTAATCAATTTCATAAAATATCGTCTGTATGTAAATTGCAAGACAACTAACTGAATACCTCATATATAAATATTAAAGTGAATATCTAAAGTCACGGGTCTACAACACGTAGTGAGGACAATATCCTGATACATTAATCAACTAATGTCTGAAAACATAAAGACAAGTCAATGTGGCATGGACAATCCCCATGCTCACCAAATAAGGAAACAATGTCCAACAAGTCTCATCAGCAATACTAATAACTTGAAGCTAAAAACATAAAAGCAGTAAACAGCATCCAGCATCAGCTCATAACAACATATCGTCAAAATCAGCATAAAACATGCATCAACTAAGCTCTGGCCTCCTGCCACTAGGAGTCTTAACCCCTGGGTTCCCTGAACCTGAAATAAGCATCCCCAAACGTGGGGTGAGATCTCTAAACAAGGAATCTCAGTAAGACAAGGGGTCCTCAAGGATCTTCCACCCCAAGCTCACTTACATGTGCAATATAAGTTCCAAAAAGCAGTAATTTCAATATCAGTTCCAAAACTATGCAATGCAACAGATATTCATGAGATGTGTGTTATCACTATTCTACTGGCTAGAGAAGATGCAGGAATACGTCTATTACCCACATAATAGTACAAGGAGCATCGCTTGCACCTCACCCACAGCCTCACCATGTTGTATGCGTCATATACTCACGCTTACCGTATAGGTGGACCCACATGCATATCATAAAAGCACATTGCATATACAGCTCAACAACATTTCCAAAACATCAAAAGCATGTAACACAGCATGCATATAACCATATCCCCATGGGACATGGTGGAACCACAACATGGCTAAACTGAGGACACGAAAGCTTACTTTGCAAGAAATCAATCCAAGCCAAGAGTCCAAATAGCTCAAGTCCAAGACAGCAAATCACAATCTGATTTAGGACCAGCAATCGTATCAATACTCAAAGCTCATAAACATAAGCATAAAGACTACGTTTTTCCTTTTACGGTTTATGTCTTAAGGCTTCCCACAAAGCCATAAGCCCTTAACCCCTTAGGTTCTGACTTAGATAATTAATTACCGAAGTCCAACTTCATCAAACTATGGTCCACAAACCCATACCTCAAATCTGTACCTCACTGTTCATTGAAAACCCAGAATATCCGGATATATGTCGGGGGCATATCCGAATATCCAGAACCCATATCCGGATATCAATATCCGGATACCATATCCGGATATCAATATCCGGATATTTCTCGACCACATATCCAGATATTTCACGACAAAATGCAGTTTCTGCATTTCGTGAAGATATCCACCAAAGGTCCAACTTTTAACACTTAAATACGTTAAAGCATGCATATTTACACTGTTTTAAGTTCATACTCAGATTACTTACTTGTTTAACTTATTAAACATGCCAAGACATCAACTTTAACCATTAAAACCCATGATCAAAGTTAGGGAAATTACACAAGGCTCAAAACAGAGCAAGAAGTGCTCTTGGAGCTCTCAAGTCAGCTCCAAAATTCTGACTCCACCAAGTGCACGAAAATAACACTTAACAACGGGTTCTTTCCACCAAGAATGGCTTCTTGAAGCTAAGAATGACAGCACCTCAACCCACACTCATGAAGGCAGCCCCAAAACTATGCAAAAATAGAGACTCAAGTCCAGAACAAAGTCTCGCTCCCACTCCCAAGGCTTGGCCTCACTCACACAAAGAGGTTTGATGAAGAATTTGTGAAGGAATAGTGTAAGAACCCGCACCGTTAATTAAGGAAATTAATAAATTAAATATGAGAATTAAGAAATAATTTCATAATTGACCCTAATAATTATTATGAGGCTCTAATAATTATAGTAAGTGAGTAATAATGCTGAAAGTCGCTTTTCGGACGAAAAGCGCAGATACCGGTTCTGCTACCCGTATAAATGCGTACCGGTGAAGTATCACGAAAAATTATAATAAGTGTATGATAATTACTAGAATAATATGTAGGACTTGTAAAACAAGTTTCAAGTCAAAATAATGAGAACTAGTGCCAGAACATAAGCCCTTAATCATATGATTCTGACTTAGTTCATTAATTACAGAAGTTCAACTTCCTTAAACTAGGGTCCACACACCCAATAGCTTACTGTTCATACAGTACAGCTACTGTCTGCGCAGAACCCAGGATATCCGGATATCATGAAGAACATATCCGGATATGCCATATCCGGATATCACTCTGGACATATCCGGATATGTCATATCCGGATACCCAGATCCCATATCCGGATATCAATATCCGGATACCATGTCCGGATACTGATATCCGGATATCTGTTCGACAAATATCCGGATATCTCACGACAGAATGCAGTTTCTGCATTTCGTGAATATCCAACCCAAAGATCCAACTTTTAACACATGTACACGTTAAAGCATGCATCTTTAATCCATTTTAGGTTCATATACATTATTCCCTCTTGTTTACTCATTAAACATGGCCAAGACATCAACTTTAAGCATTAAAACTTAAGATCAAAGGTGAGGGAACTTACCAAAGCTCAAAACAGAGCAAGGTGTGCTCTTGGAGCTCTCCCAAGACACTTCAAACTCAGCCTAAGTAGGAGCACGAAAATGGCACACCAAGATGGGTTCTTGCACCACAAGGTGGCACTTTGAAGCTCACAATGACTACCACAAGGTAGCCATCACTAAAGCTCCAAACTCAGCTCACTAACCTCACACACACAACAACCCAACATACTGGAACTACCACTTCTCACACTCACAAGGCCACTCACAAGTGTTTACAAGAAGGAGAATGTGAAGGAAATCAAGAAAGGTAGTAACTTGGTGGTTTCTCTCAAGCAAAAATGACCAAGGAGGAAGGAAGACAAAGCTGCAGCCCCCACTCTCACGTAGGAATATTTGCTGCCTAGGGTTGTGTGCCTTAGTGTGCCTATTTATAGGCACATGGCCACTAATCGCGCAGTATTAGCCTTAATCGCAAAGTAAAAGATCTTGATCTCAAACTTCGGATTCTAGACCTACGCATTTTTCTAAGATTTTTCATATTTTTATTTTATTTTTCGGAGCACCTTTCCGGTACGCGCTTTTCCATAGCCAGTATCAGTTCTGGCATCAGATTACGTCATTTTGACTTGAAACTTGTTTTACAAGTCCTACATAATATTCTAGTAATTATCATGTATTCTTTATAATTTTCCGGGATACTTTTCCGGTACGCATTTATACCGAGTAGCAGAACCGGTATCTGCGCTTTCCTTCCGAAAAGCGACTTTCAGCATTTTTACTCACTCAATATAATTATCTAAGCCTATTAATAATTATTAGGGTCAATTATGGAATTATTTCTTAATTAACATAATTAATTTACTAATTACCTTAATTAGCAGTGCGGGTTCTTACATTCACCCCACCTTTTTAAGGATTTTGTCCTCAAAATCAGAAACATACCTGTCTCGAAAGTCGGGATACTGTCGGAGAAGCTCATCCTCTCGCTCCCAGGTACACTCCTCAGGAGTTCTTCCTGACCATTGCACCTTGACCATCAGAATGATCTTGCTCCTCAACTGCTTCTCGCCACGATCGAGAATCTTGAGTGGTCCGACGGGAGTCTTTAGGTTCTCCCGAACCTCCACATCATCCGGCTGCACCACGTGCGAAGGATCTGCTATGTACTTCCGAAGTTGAGACACGTGAAACACGTCGTGGATGTTGGCTAGGTTCGGAGGTAAGGCGAGTCGATAGGCAACTGGTCCTACTCTACCAAGGATCTGGTAGGGCCCAATGAATCGCGGGCTCAACTTCCTCACGCCGAGTGCCCGTCCAACACCGGTGACAGGTGAAAGTTTCACAAATACGTGCTCACCCTCACTGAACTCCAGTGGACGATGCTTGACATCGTAGTAGCTTTTCTGCGCCTGCTTCAACTTTTCTCTGATCATCTGGATCTGTAGGGTAGTATTTTGGACAAAGTCCAAACCAAATAACTCTTTATCTCCAACCTCAGACCAGCAAGTAGGAGTCCGACACCTCCTACCGTACAGAGCCTCGTAGGGTGCCATGCCCAGACTAGCATGAAAACTGTTGTTGTATGAGAATTCAACCAACGGAAGGTACCTATCCCATGCAGAACCCTGCTCCAACGTGCAAGCTCTCAACATGTCCTCCAATGTCTGGATGGTCCGCTCAGTCTGTCCGTCAGTCTGAGGGTGATAGGTGACACGAGCTGTCGAACTCGCGCAAATTAAAAATTATTTTTAATTAGGGTTCAAAAATTTGGAGTAAAGTGGAAACCCTAAGTCGTCTCTCAAGGAAATCGAATTGGTAAAAATCGCTTATGAAAATAGAAAATAAAAGGGGGGTTTTGGATCTCGGTTGAATAAAACACAGAATATAAAAACTGGGGTTAAAACTTCGTAATTAAAATTAATCAACCTAGGGTTAGGGTTCCATGGACATTGGATAAAAATTACCAGATTCACGGTTGATCTCAATTGAATCAGAATCCTTATTTTCAATTGAGAACAATCGGATCATCAAATCTGATGATTATTCCTTTTCCATGATCGCAATCGCGACCCTCAGATCGAATATCCACAATCGTACGATATCGATCTGAGTTAGGAAAAGAAACAAATCTGGTTAAAGAATTAGAAAAATTACCAAATTCACGATTAATCTCAATTGAATCAGAATCCTTATTTCCAATTGAGGTTAATCGGATCATCAAATCTGATAATCATTCTTTACCCATAATCGCAATCGCGAACCTCAGATCGAATATCCACAATCGCACGATATTGATCTGAGTTAGGGTAAAGAAACAAATCTGGTTAGAGATTGATCGCAGATCCTCTAAACAGATCCATGGAATCCCTTCCTCTTTGGTTGATTAAAAAGGGGTTTAGCCTAGCATTACTAGGATAAACATGATTACAAATTAAATTGCATAAAAGAAAAAAGAAGAAGAAGAAGATGAAGACCGCGAAGAACGCTTCAGAGAAAAGTGTCTTGATCCTTCAAATTGAAAATTACATAATCATCTCCAAAAATGTTTTCCTCCTTTCCTTCATATGTCCCTAGGGTTCACTAACCAAATTGGGCTGGGCTCAATTCAGACCGGCCCGGCCCATTCGTCTAAAATGAAAAATAAAATAATAAAATAAAACTTAATTACAAGTCTAAAATCTCAGCAAAACATGTTCTTCTTGGCGTCAGAAATCGACCAGCATCCAGTCCGAATTGGGCTTCGAGCTCTTCATAAGAATTGTAGCCCTCTGTGTTATCTGAAAAACCCAACAAGAACGGAGTCAATCCGACAACTGTGGACCGAGATATGGCCAAAATATAGAAGTAACGTAAAGCTGAAAAATTCTGACAAAAATAAATTAAACTCAATCAAACACTAAAAATGTAAATTAACTCAAAACATCATTATTTTATTCAAATAAATCCTAAAAATACTAATCTAGAGTAACAAATAAGTGTAATAAAATATGTGTTATCAAATTCCCCCACACTTATCTGTTTGCACTCCTGGGCAAAAACTAAAATTAAAAGCAAATACTAAGATCAACCAGTCCTTTCTAACAATTACCAAGCATACAGAAAATATACAAAGATCACAAGTCTTCACAGCTAAATCAATCAGGACAGAAATTCCCTAATCTCAAATCACAAGACTTGCTAATTTTTGCTGCACATGCCAATTACAGAAAATGATTTCACACAAGATGCTCTCAATATTTTTCTCTCAAGTGTATCAGTCAAATCTACTCAAGAAAATCAATCTACCATAGGCTTGCTCAAATTCTACTTCTCCACTGCTACTAACACATGCATGCACAAATCAAGAGGGCTTTATGCAGGGTTGTAATGGGGCTGAGGTGAAGGTATGGATGAAAGATGGGGAAAGAAAGTTAAACACCCTAGAAATCTACAAGAGCAAGGGTTGAGAACTTACACAAAGATAATGAAAAGATAAAAATAAACACACTTTTTTTTCTTTTTTTTTCTATTTTCTTTTTTTTTCTTTTTGCTTTTTTTTTTTTTTTTTTTTGCTTTTTCTATTTTTTTTCTTATAACATAGAAGAACCACATAGCAGAGAAAAGAATCACATTGTCACCCCCCACACTTAAACTTTTGCACGCCTCGGGCAAACCCCCACACTTAAACACAACATCATAGTGAAAACCATTGCTCAGTAAATCTCCAGGGTGTGGAATTAATTGTTTTTTTTTTTTCACTTAGGCTTGTAATGTGGCTAAAGAAATAAAGGATATAAAGGCTCAAAGGGGCTCACCAAGGGATAATAATGTAAGGGATGGCTATCTGGCTAAAGTGGGTAAAGAAAGAAATGAATGTCTCAATCATATTCATGCAAGTAAGTGAAAAATGCAGTTTCAAAAAGAATCAGAGCAAGTTCTAGAGAGCAAAGATCAAGAGTAGAAGCACACAAGAACGAAAGCATGGCCAGAAGATATGCCATGTATACAGGCTCAAAACCTCACAAGGGGTAATCAAATCATGCAATCAGCATCACAACATCAATCAACAAGTATTGCAATCCAAGAATTGAGATCAAAGCCTAATAGACTTTACTATCAAACATTGTGATCTAATTCTACTCCATGTAACACTCAATAATAACCAGAAAGAAGAGGAAAATCTACCTATGAAAGTCAAAAACTAAAAAAAAGAAAGAAAAAGAAAAATGCAAATAACAGAAAGAAAAGAAAAAGAGGGAAGAAGACTCCCTGGACTCCGTAAGGAGGATAAACAGCATCAGTGAGTAGAGCCTCTGTCTCCACAGGTTGCTTCTGGGGTCCTTCATGAACAACTTTGAGGTGATGACCAATCATTGTGCAACTCTTCCCCATCTGCTTATCACGCAACTTTGGGGGCTTTCTTTTCTGTGTGCATTTCTTCTTCTCTTGATCCTTTCTTCCAATCTTACGTAAACTTTTCTGCATACTAAAAATAGAGGAAGAACTTTTTGGTACCCATTTCATCTTGGGTCTATGAGAGTTAGGATCAAAATCATTACCAGAATGGGGAGTCTTGCCTAAATTCACATTTAGTACACATTCAGAATTAACATTAATAGGCAAGTCATAATCCACAGGTAATGCACAATCAATAATCAATTCAGAATCAACCTTATCAGCCACATCATGAATCACTTTTATGCATGAAACTGAATGATCAACCTGAACCTTAGAATGCTTCATGGAATCAAATATAGTAAAATGTAAAATGCTATCACCAAATTCCATGGATAGAGTCCCAGCATGCACATCTATTTTGGTCCTTGTTGTTCTCATGAAAGGCCTACCAAGTATAATTGGTGATCTATTAGTAGCAGTCTCACTCTCCATTTCTAAAATGTAGAAATCAGCAGGAAAAATCAAATTATTAACTCTAACCAATACATCCTCAATCAAACCAGATGGGTGAATACTACTCCTATTAGCTAATGTAACCACAATACTAGTAGCGCGCAAAGGACCAAGACCAAGAGACTTATACACAGATTCAGGCATGACATTAATGGAAGCCCCTAAGTCTAGCATGCAATCATGAAAAATAGAATTGCCAATCACACAAGGAATAGTAAATGTCCCTGGATCTTGACACTTTTTAGGCATAGGCTGAATGAGTGCTGATACATTCTGACTCAGGTTAACTTGCTCATCTCCTTTCAGTCTCCTTTTGTTGGTGCATAGCTCCTTTAAAAACTTGGCATATCTCGGAATCTGTTGTATTGCATCCAGAAGAGGGATGTTCACCTCAACTTTTCGGAAGGTGTCAAGTATCTCTTTATCTTGAGACTTTGCTGATTGCTTCTTGGACTGAGTGGCTCTTTGAGGGAATGGCAGAGGGATATGGACATCAGATGTATCAGTGATATGCTTCTTGGAACTAGTGTCACCTCCCTTAGATGACTCAACAGCAGCTTGGTTTGGCTCCTCCATTTGCTTTCCAGACCGCAGAGTAATAGCACTCACATTTCCGCTTCCTTTTGGATTTGGAACTGTTTGGGATGGAAGGGAGCTACCACTTGCTTGTTGATTCTGACTCATTGATGTTGCAAGTTGGCCAATCTGTGTTTGCAGATTCTGGATTGAAGACTCAGTCCTTTGCTGGAATTGCAGATTGTTAGTTGCCATCTGCTTCACTAAATCCTCTAAAGAAGGACCATTGCTACTGGCTTGCTGCTGCATTGGCGGCTGCTGCATTGGTTGCTGCATTGGTGGCTGCTGCATTTGTTGCTGCTGCATTGGTGACTGCTGCATTTGTTGTTGCTGCATTTGCTGTGGAGTTCCATGAAAAACTGCAGCAACAGACTGATCAACTTTGAAACCGCTGTCTTGTAGAGAAGGACAAGCATCCGTGGGGTGAGAAGGATCACAGCAGATGCCACACGGGTTGCTTGTCTGTTGAGCAGAAGGTTGCACTGTCTGTGTCACTGCCAACTGCCTCACCATTGATGTCAACTCATCAAGCATGTTCTCTATTCTCTGGTTCTCTGTGCTTGATACTCCTCTTACTGCTGCCACTGTTGGATTCTGCATTGGAGAAGCTTGCACTTGGAAAACTGCACTGCTATTTGCTCTAGTGCCAAATTGTTGAGCATTGACTGCTATCTCAGCAATCAATTCTTTTGCCTCAACAGGGGTTTTATTGCTCAGGACTCCTCCACTAGCTGCATCTAAAAGATTCCTATCCATAGGCAGCAACCCTTCATAGAAGTAAACAATAAGGAGATTTTCTGGAATCTGATGGTGTGGACAGCTTGCACAAACCCTTTTGAACCGCTCCCAATACTCATGCATGTTCTCCCCATTAGCCTGCTTTATGCCACTGATATCCTTTCTGATTGTGGTGGCTCTGGATGAAGGGAAGAATCTCTCCAGAAACAATCTTGACATATCATTCCAGCTTACAATGGAGGAAGGTGGCAAGTAGTACAGCCAGTCCTTAGCTCCACTGTCCAATAAGAAGGGAAAGGCACGCAGCTTGATTTGCTCCTCATTCACCCCTGGTGGCTTCATAGTGCTGCAGACTACATGAAGCTCTTTCAAATGCTTATATGGATCCTCACCTGCAAGACCATGAAACTTGGGAAGCAAATGGATAAGACTAGACTTAAGTTTAAAACCAGTATCAAGATCAAGATAACGAATGCAAAAGGGCTGATAGTTAACATCAGGTGCAGACAATTGCTTAAGCGTCCTATTATCCATGGTCACAGAATCAAATAAATTACCAAAAGAGTAAACACTATGTAAAGGACTTAAACAAACAGACTCAACAGACTCTAAGGTATGCTCAGGGACAACCCTACTATAAGTCAACCTACGAGCTCTACTAGCAGCATGCAATGATCTCTCTATCTCAGGGTCATATGCATATAAATCATCAACATTGGTGGTACTCCTAGTCATGCATCATAGGCAAAGGCATACAGCAGTAAAGTTAGTCACAAAACATACGACAGGACACAAAAATTTGCCGAAAATAGCAAACAGAAGCAAAAATAAATCTATGAAAAATACCAAATGACCTCAGAATGCTATGGGACCAACTCTCCTAAACTCTAATTGACCTTACGGACTCAAAAATCAAATACATTTTTTTTTAAAAATAAAATAAAATAGTAAATGAACGAATTTGGCGAAACCAGGGCCTGATTCGTGGGGCATAGCCCCACGACTTTTGACAGGGATGATCGTTTCCTTCAGGTAACCAATTTTCAGATCGATCAAAGTAAGTCGAACAAATTCAGAAATACCCGACACGTCCTGAAACAACAAAGAAACAGCAAAGAAGGTTAGTAAACGGCTGAATTTGGCAAAAATAAGTGTCACCTCACGCCCTTTTAGGGCGTGACTTATGCTCAGAAGGTCGAATTCCTTGGGGAAGAGAACTCCCGAAGCCAATCTCTCAAACAGAAGTTTTACCAATTTCCCCAAATTGCCCAAAACCGTAAACCGTAATGCAATTTTTTTTATTAATTTTAAAAAAAAAAAAAACAGAAACAGAAGAAGAAAAGAAAAACAAATAAAATAAAAGAGAATTAATGAGAAAATTAAAATTTTTTTCTTTTTTTTTTAAACTGAAAAAGAAACAAGAAGTATCACAAAAAAAAAATGATTTAGACCGATGCAATTTCCCCGGCAACGGCGCCAAATTTGACACGAGCTGTCGAACTCGCGCAAATTAAAAATTATTTTTAATTAGGGTTCAAAAATTTGGAGTAAAGTGGAAACCCTAAGTCGTCTCTCAAGGAAATTGAATTGGTAAAAATCGCTTATGAAAACAGAAAATAAAAGGGGGGTTTTGGATCTCGGTTGAATAAAACACAGAATATAAAAACTGGGGTTAAAACTTCGTAATTAAAATTAATCAACCTAGGGTTAGGGTTCCATGGACATTGGATAAAAATTACCAGATTCACGGTTGATCTCAATTGAATCAGAATCCTTATTTTCAATTGAGAACAATCGGATCATCAAATCTGATGATTATTCCTTTTCCATGATCGCAATCGCGACCCTCAGATCGAATATCCACAATCGCACGATATCGATCTGAGTTAGGAAAAGAAACAAATCTGGTTAAAGAATTAGAAAAATTACCAAATTCACAATTAATCTCAATTGAATCAGAATCCTTATTTCCAATTGAGGTTAATCGGATCATCAAATCTGATAATCATTCTTTACCCATAATCGCAATCGCGAACCTCAGATCGAATATCCACAATCGCACGATATTGATCTGAGTTAGGGTAAAGAAACAAATCTGGTTAGAGATTGATCACAGATCCTCTAAACAGATCCATGGAATCCCTTCCCCTTTGGTTGATTAAAAAGGGGTTTAGCCTAGCATGACTAGGATAAACATGATTACAAATTAAATTGCATAAAATAAAAAGAAGAAGAAGAAGAAGATGAAGACCGCGAAGAACGCTTCAGAGAAAAGTGTCTTGATCCTTCAAATTGAAAATTACATAATCATCTCCAAAAATGTTTTCCTCCTTTCCTTCATATGTCCCTAGGGTTCACTAACCAAATTGGGCTGGGCTCAATTCAGACCGGCCCGGCCCATTCGTCTAAAATGAAAAATAAAATAATAAAATAAAACTTAATTACAAGTCTAAAATCTCAGCAAAACATGTTCTTCTTGGCGTCAGAAATCGACCAGCATCCAGTCCGAATTGGGCTTCGAGCTCTTCATAAGAATTGTAGCCCTCTGTGTTATCTGAAAAACCCAACAAGAACGGAGTCAATCCGACAACTGTGGACCGAGATATGGCCAAAATATAGAAGTAACGTAAAGCTGAAAAATTCTGACAAAAATAAATTAAACTCAATCAAACACTAAAAATGTAAATTAACTCAAAACATTATTATTTTATTCAAATAAATCCTAAAAATACTAATCTAGAGTAACAAATAAGTGTAATAAAATATGTGTTATCAATAGGCGGTACTCAATCTCAACTGCGTACCAAAAGCCTCCTGCAGCGCCTCCCAGAACCGAGATGTGAACTTCGGGTCCCTATCATTGATGATACTCTCGGGCACCCCGTGAAGACTCACAATTCGCGGACATAAAGCTTGGCCAACTGCTCTGTAGTGAAGCTTACCTTCACTGGAAGAAAATGGGCAGACTTGGTCAATCTGTCCACTATGACCCAAATAGAGTCACAACCAGCCTGAGTTTTAGGCAATCCCACCACGAAGTCCATGGAAATACTCTCCGACTTCCACTGTGGAATCTCAAGAGGTTGAAGTTTACCAGACGGTTTCTGGTGCTCAATCTTTACTTTCTGACAAATAAGGCACTTGGACACGTAGACCGCTATGTCCTTCTTCATGCCCGGCCACCAGAAATTTCTCTTTAAGTCCTGGTACATTTTTGTGGCACCAGGGTGGATAGTAAACCGGCCCTTATGAGCCTCTGCCATAACCTCTTCGGTCAATGGCCCTCGAGGAATAACAATCCTTTTCTGGAACAGCAGCAAACCATCCTCGTTCCAAGACACACCATCCTGGTTCTTCACATAATCGAGGCACTCTCTTTGCACTTGCGCCTCTTTAATCTTTTTCATCAGCTCATTAATCACTTCTGCTGTTTCCAACTCAAGCAGCGCGCCCCCAAACAAGGAGTTCACTCTCAAGTCTCTGAACTTCTCGATCACCTCATAGTCGTTCATCATTAAACTGGATAAGCTCACGGATTTCCGACTCAAAGCATCGGCTACCACATTGGCCTTGCCAGGATGTTACCTCAACTCAAAGTCGTAGTCCTTCAAGAACTCCATCCATCTTCGCTGTCTCATGTTCAACTCCTTCTGGTCAAACAGATATTTCAGGCTCTTATGATCACTGAATACCGCAAACTTCATGCCAAACAGGTAATGCCTCCAAATCTTGAAAGCAAAAACAATGGCTGCCAACTCCAAGTCGTGAGTCGGGTAGTTCTCCTGATGAGGGTTCAACTGTTTCGAAGCGTAAGCAACCGCTTTACCTTTCTGCATCAGCACACAGCCTAACCCCTTTCCAGAGGCATTGCAGTAGGATCTGGGGAAGAACTAAGCACAGGAGCAGTAGTCAGTCTCTCCTTCAACTCCTGGAAACACTCCTCACACTCATGTGTCCACGCGAATGGAGTCTCCTTCGGGTAAGGCGGATGTCATCGGTAGCACCATCTTGGAATTCCCTGTACTGCTCTATGAACCTCCGATAG
>JAVKPL010007434.1:0-30274 GCA_032173675.1 Gastrolobium villosum
ATAATCCTTCAAGAATTCAACCCATCTACGCTGCCTCATATTCAGCTCTTTCTGATCAAATAAGTATTTCAAGCTTTTATGGTCGCTAAACACAGCAAGTTTCATTCCTATACAGAAAGTGCCTCCAGATTTTCAAGGCAAACACAATAGCAGCCAATTCCAAGTCGTGCGTCGGATAATTTTCTTCATGTGGCCTCAACTGCCTAGACGCATATGCAATAACTTTTCCTTCCTGCATCAACATGCTCCCTAAACCTTTCTTAGAAGACATCACAATATAATACAAGCTGACCCTCCGGGTCGGGTAGAGTCAACACCGGAGCAGTAGTCAATTTCTCTTTCAGTAGCAGAAAACAGTCCTCACATTCCAGGGTCAACACAAAAGGAGTATCCTTCGTGTTAATCGGGTCAACGGTAGAACCATTGCAGAAAATCCCTGTATAAATCGGCGATAATAGCCAGCAAGCCCCAGAAAACTTCTGATCTCAGTCACAGTCTTAGGTCGTTCCCAGTCACTCACTGCTTCAATCTTGCTTGGATCCACTGCAACCCCACTTGCAGAAATAACATGGCCCAAAAATTGCACCTCAGACAACCAGAATTCACACTTAGACGGTTTAGCATACAGTTTCTTGTCTTTCAACACCTGCAACACAGTCCTCAAATGGTCCATGTGCTCCTCTTTACTCTTAGAATAGATTAAGATATCATCAATAAATACAATCACGAACTGGTCCAAATACGGTTTAAAAATGCGGTTCATATAGTCCATGAACACCGCCGGGGCATTAGTAAGCCCGAAAGGAATCACTTGATACTCAAAATGTCCATATCTGGATCGGAAAGCTGTTTTAGGTACATCCTCCGGTTTAATCCGAATCTGGTGATATCCGGACCGGAGATCAATCTTTGAAAATACACAGGCACCCCTCAACTGATCTAAGAAATCATCAATACGCGGTAATGGGTACCGGTTCTTAATAGTCACTTTATTCAGCTGTCGGTAGTCAGTGCACAATCTCATGCTACCATCCTTTTTCTTTACAAATATCACCGGTGCTCCCCACGGAGACACACTCGGCCTAATAAAATTCTTCGCAGACAGTTCTTCAATATGTTTCTTCAATTCAGCCAATTCAAGTGGCGACATCCGATATGGAGCCAAGGAGATCGGCCCCACACCAGGCAATAAATCAATCGAGAATTCAATCTCTCTCTCAGGTGGGAATTCCGGTATCTCATCCGGAAATACATCCTCAAACTCATTTACAACTGGAATAGTAGAAATCTCTTCCTTTTTATCACCTACCAATCCACCCAACAAGACATAACCCAAATCTCCAGCCTTCAAGGCTTTCACAGTTTGACTTACAGACAAATACAGAGACGGACAAACAGACGGCCTCTCGTGAGATAGCAACAACCTCTTTCCGCAGCAATCAATCATTGCGCAGTTCCGAGACAACCAATCCATCCCCAAAATCAAATTAACAGAGGCCAGGGGTAAGATAATTAAATCAATGGTATAACCCCTGCCTAAATAAGTAAACTTCACATCTTCACAGATCCAAGACGACTCACTAACCTCTCCAGTAGCAGTAGTAATACGCATCGGAGGAACCATCCGTGTTACCTTTAAGTCCAACGCCTTAGCCACATAGTCCGCCACAAATGAATGTGTTGCTCCCGAATCAAACAATACAGATAAATCAACATTAGAGAGAAAAATTATACCTTTTACCAAGTTCGGAGCCTTTTCAGTACGCTGCGCATTAGTAGTATAAACTCGTCCCACAGTAGGAACAACAGCAATAGGAGCAGCAGTAGTAGTAGTAGCTGGCGGCAAGGCCTGCAGATTCGCAGCCTGCCCCGAAGAAGATGGACAATTCCTAGCAAAGTGGCCATTCCGACCACATTTATAACAAGCCGACGGATCAGCACCACACACACCTTTGTGGTATTTACCACACTTCCCACATTGTGGGGTAGGGTATCTAATCGCAGCACCACCACCACCAGTATTTCCACCCCTCTTGAACTGACCAGGAGGCTGCCTTACATGCAACCCCCTACCCCTGTTGTTATTATTAAAACCTCCTCTATTTGTATTACCAGAAGGACCAGGTGTCCTCTTAACATCTTGGTCTTTTACCTTATCCGCTTTTGGATACCTCCCATAAACAGTCTCGACCCTTTTGCACTGGGTCACCAAATCTGCGAAGTTTCTCACTGCGGTATTTGACATCCTCTTAGCAATCTTCTCACTCAGCCCTCTTTGAAATTTAGCTGACAAGAATTCCGGAGTAGGTAGAGTACCTCCATAATTAGCAAACTTGACAAGTTCATTAAATCTCGCCACATAGGCATCAACAGTCATCACTCCCTGTACCAAATTATCGAATTCACCTTGCTTTGCCTCCCGAACATCACGGGGAAAATATTCTTCATGAAATAATCCTTCAAACATAGTCCAAGTAAGGACCTCTCCCTGAATAATAAATGGGCGAGACACATTGTCCCACCACTCCTGGGCATCACCCTCCAGCATATAAACAGAATACAATAACTTCTGAGGATCTTGGCATCTCATAACCTGAAAAATCTTGTCCATACCCCTCAACCAAGCTGTGACCTCCTTTGGGTCCCTTGACCCCATAAATGCGGGTGGCTTATGTTTCCTAAAAGATATGAGCCTACGCTCATCATCAGCATTATCAAGCACCTGCCCAGCAGCCCCAGTAGATTGGGCAACAGATGACGGATCAGGAACATAACTAGGATCCGTAGCAGTATGATGACTAGCCTCACCAGTGTGGTGACTAGCCCCACTCTCCCCCTGTTGAGGAGTAACAGATGGCGTCGGTGTAGGAGTCACCGTAGCCGTATGCGGAGGTGTATCTTCCCTCCTAGGACGACCTCTATCCGCCCTCAACTCAGCCATAAAGGCCTGCATCATATCCTGATTTGCTTTCATCAGGTTCTCAGTCATATTTCTGTTTGCAGCCGTTTCCGCCTGCAGAGCATTCAGTGCTGCAGTGACCGGATCCGGTGGCAAAGGACCTGCACCACGTGCCCCACGGCGACCTCGTGCCCTACTCATGATATCTGTACATGTAACACAAAGGAATGAGTTGATCAGACCCACACTGAGGAATCACATATACATTAATCATAAACAGTTCACAGATAGCTATGGCACACAAGATACATCACACACAACAATCAGAGTTCCCTAAACAAAACTGCTCTGATACCATAAAATGTAACAGCCCGTTGTACACCGGTATTGTTAACATTGATTATGATATTAAGCGCAGTTACAATCACAGTGATTAGATTAATTAAATTACGGGCAAATTTTTCTTTTAACATATTCCTTTTGTTTTCCGTAAATACTTTTTCCGTAATCAATTAAACCACACTATAATTGTAAATGCCATTTGCGGAATCATACACTTTATAACATCATAAATCTTCCCTTTTATTCAATTCATTTAAACTCACCATCTTACTCTCATCTTTTACCAAGTTGTAGTCCTTTACGTTGTCTACGCGTGGTTTCAAACCACGTATCATTTGGAGTTCTACCCATCAAGTTATACCCCTTTCTTTTAGTCTAGAAAAAACTGAATTTTCGAAATTTACACTGTGGTAATCGATTACCAGTGGGTGGTAATCGATTACCACCTGTCAAAAATTAGGCAGTAGCCAATTTTCTGAATCCTCTGTTCTGGTAATCGATTACCAACTCTGGGTAATCGATTACCACACATGGTAATCGATTACCAAAGGCCAGTAATCGATTACCAGTGCAGACAGTAGCTAATTTTTCGTCCCCTGTTGCATGGTAATCGATTACCATGCTTGGGTAATCGATTACTATGCAGCAAAATGACAGATTACAGCTGTTTTGAGCCCCAAAAAGGGTGTGTAATCCATCCCTAACCCCTTGGTACTCCACATAACACATAATCATGTACTAATGTTGGCTCTAGGCCCTTCCATCATGCATTTTCCTTAAGTTTAACATCAATTACATCATTCTCAAATAATGGCCATTTACACGTACATATGGACCATTTTTACATCATTACACATCAAGACTTCAAGGCTATGAATGTGGCAATGGACAAGTCCCATGCTCACTCAAAATATACAGTTATCCAAGCCATGAATAATAAAACATATCAAGACTTAGCATATGACCATGAACACTAACAAAAGCATGGAAAATGACATCATGCAATATGTTCATGACCTAAGTCTCAAGATACTAATGGTATGCTATGTGCACTCCATAAACTCCTCCAAAAAGCCATGCAATCCAATGCACCGCATGTCCATCCAACGTCCACTATACGGGCTTCTTGCCCGAAGCTCCTCCCGGCTCATAGTGACCTGAAATGTGGTCCCGCAAACACGGGGTGAGATATACGGATATATCTCAGTAAACCAATGGAGCTAGAGGCTCTCTCCACTCCATGGCTCACTAAAATGTATCAAAATGACATAATCTATGCAAGTAAAACAATATCACCATCCACCTGGAGACACCCAAGAACATCCACTCATGGATTCATGTTCAAGGACTCCATCATATAACTCCCGAGACAGTCCTGGCGCCTCTCCCATGGTTGAGACGACTCCATGGCAATACCCAACCGGAACTCCTCATGAGCCCTATCCGGCGGACGTCCCCCGCTTGGATCATCCTGATGTCGCTCCCAGAGTCAACACCATGGCAACTCCAACAGGCATACTCCCTAAGGACGAACCCAGCGGATGTCCAAACCAAACACACGTCAACTGGCCAGTGACCAAACAATTTTCACAAAATCAAGCAATATGCATACAAGCACACAAACACACAATGTCATAACCACATAATCCAACCACAACCATCCACTAGGTGTGGTGGAGCACACAAGGGCTAAACCCCAGTTCCAAAGGTTACCTCAATACCGAGCCCATGCTCCAAACGTAAGCTCCAAGCTTAACTTTTCACAAGCGTCCAACCGTGAGAGGCAACCTAGATAACAACATGATTATCAAATCCCATTTACACATTCAATCATTTATCTCAAAATACTCATTCATTTAACTTTAATCTCTTTTATAACTCAAATTACCACATACCTCTAAGGCCTTCACACATAATAGCATTTTTGCATTCCACTATCACACACTAAAATCAAACCATTGAATCCAATTCAAATCATCATTTCAACTATGGTTCAAAAGAAGTTGGTTCAAATATACTTACAATTTTGATACAATCATAAACCATTTAAAGCTCCTCCAATTTTCATGAATCTAATGGGTCGGATCTGACTTTGCTTAAAACGTGGCCAAAGAGATGGTTCAAGGTTTTCTAAGTGCTCCATGGCTTTAACACACACATAATTTCAACACCAAAATCAAGCGATTATCAACCTAAGAAATGGTCCACCATTCAATGGTTTCAATTACATCACTTGACCAATTTTCATGAAATCTTCAGGAAAAGAAAGAAGAAAAAGGTCCAACTTTTTCACCAAAATTTATCATAGCATTTCTAACTTTAACATTCTAATAAAATTTCCGATTTCAAATCCTAAAGCATTTTATAGAAAAGTACTCATCAACAACATCCAATACCATGTCTCTCCATAAGTCCCTCACATTGGATGTCCACTCCCCAATCCTGTTAAAATCCTTTTTTTCCCGTACATCATACCAAATCTGCTTTGCTGAAACTGCAACAAATGATGTCCTCTCACACTCCTGAATCAATTCAAGAAACACCCATTTCCCTCGCTGCTCCCACTTCTCTGTAACTTCATCCCAGTCCTGAGTAATCCGAAGTTGGTTAATTCCAAAATTCATTTCATCACCCATATCAGGGAAAAACACACTCCTCTCCTCCTTCTCATCATTGTGATCAAATATAACACCTTCCCACCAAGCTTCCTGATAGTTCACATCAACACACAGACCAAATTTAAGGTTCCTTTTATCAAACTCATTCAAAGGAGGCGCTGGCCTAATGAAACCGCGCTTATAGAAATCTGAAGAGCTACTTTGACCATCCAAAGCTTCAGAAACATTCACTAACTCCTCAAGATAATTAATCCCATCATTATCTAACATATTATCATATCTGACAAGGCGCTTTAGCTTCTCACAATGGATAACTATCCCTGGGTGCCATGACCCCTGAAACCCATCCTCAACACTCCTCAACTGAAAATTTCAAAAGTCAAAACTTTTCAAAATCTAGAAAAGGAAATTCCAGATAAAAAAGAAAGTACACACTAATGTTAACTACAAAGTAGCTTTAAAAAAACATAGTGATCATGATGGAAAGTTTTGGAAACTTAATATTATATTACCATAAACATTGCCACAAGTCAAAAAAGTACTTTGCAAGAACGACAAAGGGAACAATGCACAACACAAACACAAGAAACCAGAAACCGTTTAAAAAGGGAATCTTTTTTTTGGTAGATAAATAAAAGGGAATTTAATAATAAAAACATCAATGGTATGTGTAATGTAGCTGGAAAACATCAAAATACAGTGACAGCCAATGGTTGAAATTGATCAAAACTCAAGAATTAACAACAACAACAACAATGTAAATCAAATACTCACAAACTGAAACACATTGACAAGGATAGAAAAACAATTAAAAAACACACGATAGTACAAAAGTTAAAGAATTGCGAAAATAAATAAATTAAAAAAGACCCCAGAAATTCCAATAACAAAAAGAACATTTTTTTTTCAAGAAATTGATTACCTCAACACGTTCATTGATTCCAAAGAACATTTTCTTTTTGGCGAACCCTCCTCGAGGCTTCTTGCTTCGAGAATCCATCACTCCCTCTACGGCCATTGGATACTTTTCAGTTTTGAGAATGCAACCTTTCACATGAAAGAACATAGAACATATATTATAATCCTTTTATACTAATTAAGACTTTTGTTTAATTTAACTTTTTATACTTAACATTAATTTGAAATTTGAAATGTTATATAAGATTAATATAACTATATTCACATCTAATAAATTCAATAGGAAATATAACTATAGTGCCCTAAGTATCGAAATTACATCAAAAATTCATATAAAGCTAACCATTGACTCTCTACTCTAGGGATTAGGATTACAATTAATTAATTCCAAACAAAATGATAACCTAAGAGCACCTATAGATTAGGATTACATCTACCAAATTACATATAACCTATGACTCTTTAAGGATTAGGATTACAATTAATTAATTCCAAACAAAATGATAACCTAAGAGCACCTATAGATTAGGATTACCCAATAAAAGTTTCATACACAACAAATCCACAACCACCTAGAAATTAGGATTACTTGGTCTCCGTGTTGGCTACCTTTTAGAAGAAAAGAGATTGGTGGAAGAAAAATGGCTGGAAACCACAGGAAAATAAAATTTGAAGTAAGAAGGGAAAAAGTAGAGGAGAAGAAAAATGGAGAAATGTTAAGAATTGGGAAGTGGTTTGTTTTGGTTAGGTTGACTCCTATTTATAGCTGAAATTTTAAAACCAAGACATTAATAACGGTCATCACATTTATTCCGATTATAAAAACTGAAACATTAATTACAGGTAACGGTCATCACAATTATTTTGATTATAAAAACTGCAGGTAAAATTTTACATATTATTAATATATTAATGGTTACAAAATCAATAATAACAATTATCATCATAACTAACCATAACTGCTGAGCGTTATAACTAAGGGTACATATTATTATTATTATTATTATTATTATTATTATTATTATTATTATTAATTTTCTGGGTGATTACACTTACGTGGCGATCTTTATGGGGCCACTTAGTGTAGCAATTGCCCCCACGAGGGAAATATTTTCTATGCTCCAGGATCACCCAATGATTTGGTGCTCCCTCTCACAACACTCATTTTTCTTTTCCAATTTTACCCTCATATTTATACTAAGGGATCACCTAAAAAATAGTGGTCCCGCCCCACAATAAATTCTCTCCCCACGAGATCTTTTACAGTCCTAGGTTATTTGTGCACGTACAACTTTGTAAAACAAAACCTTGTTTACCCGGTGGATTCCCGTCACACCTTTTTCTTTTTGGTGCGTTTCATATGTTGTGTCAATGTTATTAAATTCGAATTGTTAATTGATTGGTTAACGTATTGGATTAATGACTTATATTCAGTAGTTGGATTGTTGCTTCAATTCCGTTAAATTAAATTTATATTAAACTAGTATATTATACTTAAACTAGTATATTATACGTGTAATGTACGAAAAAAAATCAAAATTTTATTGGCGATCATCGTTGATTAAAGGGGTTATACATATAATTTAAAACAGATATGTTAAAAAAAAAATACTTGTACGATTTTGTCTTTTTTTTTTGTATTATTCTTTTAAGTTAAAATTTTAATTTATTTTGTTTTAAGGTATAATTAAGTCATTCTTTTTTTTTTTGCAGTTAAATTTCAAATTTCAATTATTTTTTAACAACTTTACATAATTTTTATATTTTTAAATATTTTTCATTTATATATATATTTTTCCTACTGCAGAAACTTAAATGCTAAAAGAAATTTATTATGTATATAAATTTCTTATATATATATATATATATATATATATATATATATATATATATATATATATATATATATATATATATATATATATATATATATATATATATATATATATATATATATTCAACTTCAGAAATTTCTTGGGGACTTTTGTTTTTTTTATAATTATGAAAAAAAAAGCATTCAATGGTTTTTAAAATGAGGGTTAACGATTCCAATGTAGAAAATAATGGAAATTTAATACAAATGTCTACTTTTAAAAGCTGCCACTAATTCCCATGTAGAAAATAATGAGAATTTAATATCTCCCATTAAAATATGTTAAATTATTTTCCCACCTATATCAACTTCAAATTTCAAATTTCAAAAAAGAAATGGAATATTAGTGCACCCTCCGCCATTAATTAATACTAAACTCTTTTCGCACTAATAATTAGTTTAAATATTTTAAATTCTGATTTAAAATAAAATGTTTTTCATTTATTTGTGTTTTTAAATTTTATATCTCGTATAATTAATTTTTCATTTTTCATCTTAGCATTGTGAGCGTTGACAACTACCATTTTTATAAGGATTCCATTCATATCTCATTCATCTTAGGATTAACTATTTCTCATTTTTATTAATGAAATTGGCAACTCATTATTAATATCGGCAATTAGACTTATTCGTAATATGTATATTAATTACTACTATTTTTTTGCGGTTAAATTTTAAAATTAAATTATTTTTTATCAGCTCTACATAAATTTTTATAATTTTAATCTATAATTTTATATTTTATTTAAAATTATTATATGTTTTTTTTCCACTGCAAAAATATTAAATGTTGAACTCTTCCAATCAATGTTATTAAAACTGGCCCGATCATTGACCCGGTCGAGGTACTGGATCACTGGGTCACTGGTTCAATCAGTGGGTCACTGGTTCAACCGCATAACCCGGTAATTATATGCAATTTTATAATTTATATTAAAAAAATATAAACATACTTAAATATAAAAAAAATATAAAATTTTCAAATATTTTAATATAAAAAATAATAAATGAAACATTATTTTCCAATAAAAGATCAAACAAAAATATAATGATCGTGATACAGGACTTTAGGTTAAGAAAATGATTTCTCCAAAAATAAATCAATTCAAAATTTTCTGAATAGCATAATTGAGATAATATTAGTGTTGTAGGTACATAACTTGTGTAAGTTAATAAGCAAAAAAATATTCAAATATATCCATTATGCTTTTTTTTTTAAAATTAAATTTTTTTTTTGGACCGGCCCGGCTCACCAGTTAACCGACCAGGTCACCGGTTTTCATGAAAACTGACCGGGTCGCACCGGTTTTGATGCATAACCGATCCGTTGCTTGAACCGGACCGGTTATATGACCGGTTTACCGGTTCCTGGGTCGATCCGGCCGGGTCGGTCTGGGTTTTATAACACTGCTTCCAATACTAATCAAGTTCAAAATTCAAATTTAAATAGTTTGAATTTATGCATTTTTCGCTTTAATTCTCAAAAGGATCCTTTTCCGAGATCTATTGGTTAATTTTTTGAATTATGTCAAATACCTCCTTGGATTTCTCTTTTTTGGGCCCAACACATGCAAATCACACTTCATTAGGCAAAAGAAAAAAAAAATTGTTAGGCTCTTTCTTTGATGATTACTATGGCAACATTGGTGCCATTAAATGTTGATATCATGTTTTCATGTAGAACAGTGCATTCTTTCTATCATGAATAAAACAGATAAGATAGCATCACAGGTCAACGAGAAAAAATGGGTAATGTGTATTTAATTGTTATTTTGTCTCACTAATATCTATTGGGTAAATGCATTCAAATGAAAGGTTATGAGTTTAACCGTTTTATTTTGTGTTTAATGTACTTTATTTCCATCTATTCAATACTATTCTTTCGATTGAATGCAAATAAAAGGTAATGAATATAAACATTAAATGCATTCTTCTCAATTATTTTAATTAAAATTTCATAATGATTATTTTTAATTGATTTTGATTCTTGGTAACTATCAATTTGCCTTTTATTATTTGAATTTTTAATTAAATAGCGTTACATTTGTTCCATGGTTAAATAATTTTTGAAAATATATTATTGTGCTTGACGTGATGGGTCCCGCTCCGACATATCCCTCGGTACAACAGGGAACTCAAAGCCACGTCGTTCCGTAGAAAATATTTGTTTATTTATTGATTTTATTTTTGAAAGTAATTTTAAAGAAAATCATTTGAAGATTTTTGATTCGATTGTTTGGGATTATCTAATCCCCTTTTAAATAAATTTCATGTTATTATTTTTGTTATTGTAAATTTTATGGTAAATTTAAATGAATTTTGAATCACCATGTCGTCACGACTAAAATGAGCCAAAATAAAATTCACATGGGTTAACAAACCGTCACGGTTAAATTACCCCATCGGCAAAAATGAATCAAAAGGTTATGAGATTAACAAAGCGTCACGCCTAAATTAATCCCCAATATAATTTCTAAGCTATATAAAAAAAAACTTCTAATAAAACATGAAAAACATAAGGAAATTATAAAAAATTCCTAACAAATAAATAACATAAAGGCATACAAAGAAAATTATTAACTAGAGGAGGAGGTAAATGAATATACCTCAAAGATGATCAAAAACTTGGTGTATGGGCCAAGTTGTGGAGAACCACCCCAACTTTCCCAAGTGTCTTGTATTTTTGTGTTTTTTATAGTTGGCTCTCTCCAATTGTGTCTTTTTAAGGAAGGGGAAGAGACTCTTTATATAGAGAGAAGGGAGGAGGAATGAATGAGAAATAGGTAATGTGAGACTTCTTAGGAAAATTGATTTTTTTCAATGTGGACAGCCATTTTGTGACAACCGTATCTCACACTAGAGGTCTAGCTTGAAAATCAGCACTGATATTTGCAAAAGTTCAATCTTCAGAAGTTGAGAAGTTAAAAAAATGAAATAAAAACTAAATCTTGTTAAAAAAAAAAAATACACAGCTCATGCAAGAAAATAAAAGCAAATGACATCGCCCCACAAAGAAAAAAAAAGTTACCTTTGAGAGATGAGAGAACAATGGTGCTACAAAGAGTAGATAAACACAGAAGCTTTTTAAGAGAGAGAGAGAAGACACTGAGGGAAGGAGGAGGATCACACGGTGAAGAGTAGAAGAACTCGCGGAAAAAAGCACTTAAATAGTCATAAGTAGAAAACGAAACGGTAGTACGTGTACGCGGAAAAAAATTAATTTAATGTTTTTTAAATTAAAATTTACTGTTACAGACGTTTTATTTTTAATATTATTTATGAATTTTAAATTGCAGACGTTTTAGTTTTAAGGTCATTTATGACTTTTAAATTACATACGTTTTAGTTTTAAGACCATTAATCGTAGGGGTGTGCAAAATAACCAAAAAAGTGGGTCGAACCATGAACCGAACCGAACCGAACCGAACCGCTCCATAAAATAACCGGTTTTAAAAAACTAGTTCATGAACCGAACCGGTTTTTAAAGAACCGGTTCCTGAACCGAACCGGTTTTTAGAACCGGTTTAAGAACCGAACCGTTTCAGAACCGAACCGAACCATTTTCAAACCAAAGCAAATTAATTTTTATAACTTTATTTTTTAATTTTTAGAATTTTTTTCTTTTCAAAAGAGGGTCGACCCGAACCGGTTCCGAACCGAACCGAACCACTTTCGAACAAAACCAGTTAAACCAATTCGGTTCGGTTTTTCAAAAAATCCGGTTCGGTTCGACCCATGCACATCCCTAATTAATGGTCCGTTACTTTTTGTATTGCCTATTAAAAGGCTGGGTGGATTATATTAAATCACAAACCTAGAACTCATAGGTTTCTAGGTTTAACCACTTTTATAATACCATTCTTATAAATTTAAATTATATTTGTAAGAAATAAAATATGTCAAATGAGATGTCATTGCGTAGATCTCAAAAAATTATATGGAATCAAAAAAAGAATTACCTAATTTAGATACTTGAGTCAAAAGTTATGGTTTTCAGAAGTTTTACGATTAAATTAATACGTGTCAATATTGTTAAAAAAAATTGAAAAAAAATATGACACGTGTGAATACATGATGAGTAACGTCTAAATTAGGCGCGACTGCCTCTTTAACGACGCCTTAATTATACATGATTGGTGACGCTCAAATTGGATGTGATATTGTACAATAAATATGTGTAATTTATAAATTCATAATTTTTATTTAAAATACAATATATCAATTTTTTTTTGCCAGGAACTCGCTATGCTAATGCTATAGCTGTGGCTTGGAACCATTTTCCTTATAATGCACATTATTGAATTGGACCGATTCTTTTCTTTTATTTTCGCTAGCCATTCTATATTGTATATGAGGTAGACTATTTGTATTATTATTTTTTACTATAAATTTATTATTATTTTAATTATTGTTAGACCAAACTTTTGGTCAAAAAGTGGGCTGAAGAAACAGAAAAACGTTGTTAAAAAATTTGTATTTGTTCCAACGATGATTAGAATAATAATGAATCGGTAATAAAAATAATAATAATATGAATGTTCTACTTTATTAAATATTTTATAAATTATACATATGCATGACCTTTTTATGTAAGTTTTCTTTTTCAATAATTTATTATATGATTATTTTTTAATGATAAAAATAAATTAATCCATTATATTTTTAAAAAATAAATTGACATTTTTATTTCTGAAAAAATAGAAAAACAATAGTCATTAAGAAAAGTATTTTGGTTGTGAACGTTTGTTGGGGAGTGGATTCTCTCATGTGCTAATTAACATGACTATGTCATTATATCATGTGAGACAATCATAACCATAAATGGATGGGTTAATGGTGATAAGAGAAAAGAGAACAAAAATATAAAAATAGAAAGTTACACAATCATCACCGTTGATTTAATTATTAATGATTAAGATACTTCCACATGACATGATCATGTTAAATTACACATGAGGGGATCCATTTCCGTTTGATTGTGATTGTAGTTATTGGGAGAGAGAAATACTTATAATTTAATCAATTAGATTATTAATTACTGAAATAAATAACATAATTTATGATAAGTTGGAAAAATAAAATATTTTTTATTTAAGAAAAATATGTAAAGTACTAAGTATGAGAGAAAAAAAAATACAGCTGCTCTAGTCTTGAGCAAAGTAGCACATCTAAGAATGCTTGAAAACCCCAATTATACAATGATCATTTCAAGCATGGACAGTGGTTACAAGTCTCTGTTACACAGCAACTATATAAAGGACGGATGAGACTTTTACAAATATGACTTTATATGACTTTGTCATAATTTTACCATACTTGGGTCAGATGCACATTTGTTTGGCAAAAAAAAATTAATTTAATGTTTTTTAAATAAAATATTACAACCACGATGGGTGGGTGTGATGGTTCAACATCTCGTCCCTTAAGCAAGTGGTTGGGGGTTTGATCCCCAATTCTTGTGAATGAAAAGCATCCCGTAGCTAGCCCTTTACCGCTTTGTGCGCCGACCCAGGACAGGGGATTAGTCCCATAGCTACCGGTTACGGGGATACCCTGATGTAAATAAATAAATAAAAATTACGAATTCATAGCTGTTTTAGAAACAATTACGCATTTATTGCAAGATATCACGCCCAATTTGGGTGTTTCCAATCACGCTTAATTAAGGCGTCATTAAAGAGATTTAGAATATTAATTTAATTATTTCCTTTATTAATACATCAATTTGAAAACAAAATAAAGATTTGATTTGTGATTTAAACTCAAAAATCAATTTGGAAAATCTGTATTAATAAAGGAAATAATTAAATAAATATTCTAAATCTCTAGGGAAGACGAATTTTATTTTTGGAAAACATTCATAAGCCATCATTAATTTCAGATCACGAATCAACTCATAAATCAAATCTTTATTTATTTTTTTAATTTAAATCACACATCAAATCTTTATTTATTTTTTTATATTAAATCACAAACCCAGAACTCAGAGACTTCTGGGTTTAACCGCTATTATCATACCATTTTTGCAAATTTAAATTATGTTTGTAAGAAATAAAATATTTCAAATGAGATGTCATTGTGTAAATCTCGAAAAGTTATATGGAATCAAAAAAAGAATTATCTAATTTGGATACTTGAGTCAAAAGTTATGGCTTTCAGAAGTTTTACGATTAAATTGTTAATTTTTTTTTGGAAAAAAATGTGACATGTTTCAACAACCTGATTAGTGACGCCTAAATTAGGCGTGACTGCCTCTTTAATGACGCCTTAATTAGGCGTGATTGGTGACGCCTAAATTGGGCGTGATATTGTACAATAAATGTATAATTATTTCCAAAATAACCATAAATTCATAATTGTTTATTTAAAATACATACAATATATCAATTTTTTTGCCTTATTTGTTTTAAATTTATTCTTCACCTTGAGGGCCCCAATTGGAACCTCCGTTACTAGCAGTATTAGCCTTAATAGCAACGCAAAAGATCTTGATCCCAAACTTTGGAATCTAGACCTACACATTTTTCTAAGATTTTTCATATTTTTATTTTATTTTTCGGAGCAACTTTCCGGTACGCGCTTTTCCATAGCCAGTATCAGTTCTGGCATCAGATTACATTATTTTGACTTGAAACTTGTTTTACAAGTCCTACATAATATTCTAGTAATTATCATGCATTCGTTATAATTTTCCGGGATACTTTTCCGGTACGCATTTATACCGGGTAGCAGAACCGGTATCTGCGCTTTTCTTCCGAGAAGCGACTTTCAGCATTTTTACTCACTCAGTATAATTATTTAAGCCCAATAATAATTATTAAGGTCAATTATGGAATCATTTCCTAATTATCATAATTAATTCACTAATTACCTTAATTAGCGGTGCGGGTTCTTACAGTATACATCTTTGAAGAAGGGCAAAAAGCTACAAATGTGACTAAATTCATAGTCGGCTTAAAAAGTTGAACCTTGTGGGGGTATCCAAAGAGGTGACTAGAGTTGGTATAGTTGATTCGAAGCTTCTTTTTGGTGAAGCCTCTTAGATGCTTCTTGATCCCAGAATCCATCACTAACCCGAAAATGGGGTGTTGAGAAAATAACCAAAGATAGAAACTTGTATTACAATCTACACACTGTAACACCCCGTTACCAGACCGGTGTGTTAACATTGAATATGATATTAAGCGCAGTTACAATCACAGTAGTTATTTATAACTTACGGGAAAACTTTTTCTTTTTGATATCGTTTATACTTTTGAAATAATCGTATCCGACAATATACTAACTATGATCATAACCCAAAACGTTTTGCGGAATAGTAATACCATAGCTTGACATCAAACAACTTTCATTTACACAATGCTAAGTGGTTCCCATAAACTAACAAACTAAAACTTATTATATTCATGTTTAACCCTAATTCTCTTTTCCTTTTTATTTACTCTAAAAATTTTTATACCTATCAAATATTTCTCATTCATTAATATGTCAGCAGGACCCCCGCGCTGACAGTGCCATTCCCCAGCTGACAGCGCCAGCAGACAGTGACAACGGCCCCCGCAGCGCCATATTGACGCCCACTCCATCAAAGTACAGGGGCTGAGTACCCAAAACGGGTATCCTGACCTACCTATAGTATTCTGCCTATAACTTGAGTTATACAACTCCGATTTACACAAACTTTGTCTCATCGGAAAGCTAATAGAAAGAACTCTGACTTCCAAGAAGGCCAAGGAGTCCAATTCTGTAACAGCCCATTGTACACCGGTATTGTTAACATTAATTATGATATTAAGCGCAGTTACCATCACAGCAATTCATTTATAAAAATGTGAATAAACTTTTTCCGATTATTACGCGAACATTTAAAACAATAAAAGCGTAATAATTAAAAGCTGTGACCATAACTATAAACTCTTGCAGAATGCTTGTTTAAACTATTTCTAGGTCTTATTTTACTTATCATAAGTTACTAAGGGGTTCCCATAAACCCAATTGGCCAATTTCTCAATTTTACGTTTTTACCTCTTCGAACATGGTTCACTAATTAATTTTCTGCGAACACACCGCTCACAACCAGACCTTTCTCTTGGGTTATAATTTTTTATTACTTAATTCCATTTCTAAAAAGCTATCACATGCTTTAATCGGAGCTCGTTTGCTCCGGTTATTGCCGTTTGAAATTGGGTAAGCAAAACAGCCAACCAACCTCCAAACAGCTCAAAACATCTCTCACTCCACGAATTACTGCAGCAAATCTACTCATCCAATTGCTCTCAAATTTTTATGCTACAGACTAGACACCTCAACTACGCTTAATTTGGCTGAGAAACGAAGCGAGAATTAATTTCCCAAAAATTGCCAGAAACAGCCCCTGCATAAGAGGGTTCTGGATAGTTCGTGTTCAATAAATCCTACAGGGCTTCATGCAACCCAGAACTTGCTCATATTTTAACACCACGTAGGGGACATCTCAAGCTTTAAAATGGCGTATGGCACGTCCCTATCGGACCTCTGTGGAGGGAGATATGCTATCCCAAAGTTCATCTAAAATCTGCCAATTCTACAAAAAATTCGCTAGAACCTTGGGGCACTTACAACCCAACTCAGTTTACATTTATTATACAGTTCATACTATATAGCTCACTTATAAATCCTTAACTTGTTTCAATCACCAATGTCCAATTACATGCGTTTTCTCATCATAAACATATGATCATAAATCTAAAATAGGCCTAAAGTCCTTCCATCATATTACATCGATATTCATGCATACTTACAACATCTCATTTAAATATAGCAACGCACAATTTCGTAACTTTAATTTACAACTTGAAATATGAACTTGCATTTACAACTTTTTTTTTTTGGTAAAAGAACTTGCATTTACAACTTTAAACATAAATTCGAATGACATAACAATTAACTAGACTTAGGAAAATATATGACATGAACAAATAATGACAATGCTCCATGACTCATCCTACGGGCCTCTTGCTCGCCACTCCCGTGCCACTGCTACCTCCTGAAATAAAGTCCCCAAGAAGGGGTGAGATATACGAATATATCTCAGTAACCCAGAGGTTCTAGAGAAAACTCTGCCCAATGGCTCACTTCGATGCATATAAATAATATAAAACAACATCCTTAAAACGGGATATAGTAAGGGATTTAGAGAAAACTTTGACCATTTAATCGATTAAATCTTCAAGTTAATCCATTAAAGAGGGGTAAATTGGTAAATAGTTTTGAATATGGGGAAAAATGATTATTAATTAAATAACGAAGGGAAAAAGGGTCGAAATCCCCAAAGTTTGGTTAATAAAAATATTCTACATGAACATTTAGAAAGTATATTGAAAAAATAAAATGTCAGTGCCATGCTAGTCTGTGTTGAGTTTTGAAAAAACATCATTTTGAAGTAAACTACTTGAGAAATAAGACATATAACCATCTATATAAAATATTTTAGAAATGAAATTAAAGTGCATATTGTAAAAATTCCATATTGATTAAACATAAATTAAGTGAGGATTATATAACTTAAAAAGATTGGTAAACTCACTATTTAAGATTTTGAGTTGAGAAACCTTTAGAAAAAAATAATTATGAATCAAGATCTGTTTATTCTTTTCCACCTTCTAAATCAAAGATCAGGTAGAAAATATACACAGTGCAAACAAACAAAAAGTACAAATGGCCTCCATCAAAATTTTCTTTTCTATGTTACAAACTCACGTAAAAGCAAAATGTGCAATTGGGAAAGGTTATAAAACCATGCATACAGAACAACAGATCTCCTGCTTATACACATATTCTTACTTTCTACAAAGAAGCTAAACTTGTGATGTTAGTGTGGGTTATGGACACTTCAATTCTCTTGAGCAAAATCTTCTATGCTAATTATTTCAATTTTCCTCAATGCAGCTCATGATGACATTCCCAAATCCTACTCCAGCGTTTCTCACTTTCGACGGATGTAGTACTTATATGATCCACTATACTTGCCAGCAGATTCTTGTATAAGTGAGAACTGTGGAATGGTTCCATTCTGGCACTGTTGATCCTCGGCACTTGGCTGCTTCACCTAAGATTCAAGGATGTTATCAGTCTTAATTGAAACAAGAAATGACACAACAAAATAAATAAGGGAACAAAGTCTGAATCACAAACAAATCAAAGAACGATATGTAAAGTACCATGGTGACCGAGTCAATAACACCATTGCCAAGGTGATCATTATTGCGTGTAGGGGTGTAAATGGGCTGGGCTAGGCTGAGCTTTGGCCTTCCTGGCCCAAGCCTACGTAAAAAAAATTCAGCCTATTTGTCCTACTAGCCTATTAAAGGCTTTATTTGTAGGTCAAGCTCGGCCTACTTTTAAAAATAAGAAAGCCTGGCATGGCCTACAGGCCTTGTAGGCCTCCCACTGTAGATACTAAGCACCGCGGCTCATTTTGGTGTACCTCGGCTCATTCTGGTGTACCTCGGCTAGCCCATGGTGCACCACGGATCATTCTGGTGCACCGCGGCTAGCCCATGGTGCACCACGGCTCATTCTGGTGCAGCAATGCTCATTCTGGTGCACCCTAGCTCATTCTGGTGCACCGCGGCTATCCCATGGTGCACCACAGCTCATTTTGGTGCACCCCGGCTCATTCTGGTGTACTGCAGCTAGCCCATGGTGCACCACGGCTCTTTCTAGTACACCAAAGCTCATTCTTGTGTGCCGCGGCTAGCCCATGGTGAACCATGGCAATTGCTTTACTGTTTTAGGTTCTTGCCATTCCATGATGGCTTGAATTTTTTTCCCATCGGGCCTCACACCTGTAGCCCCCACCACATGTCCTAAGTACTCCACCTCCGGTTGGCCAAAGGAACATTTTTCACGTTTTGCAAATGCATATAAGCCTATTATATGGGGGGAGGAGGCATAGGCTCCAAAGATTCATTAAAAATCAACCCTTCCATGAAATCCAATGAGACTTGGAGAGGATGTTGGATATATTTAAGCATGGATGCTTCCAAAAAACCAGATCAAGATTCGGTGCCTGGGTACGATTTTCCATTTTTTCAGATTTTCTCAAATTAAGCCTATTGAAAAATTAAAATTAAATTAATCCCATGGAGAAAAATCATGAGACTTTGGGAATAGTAAGATATTGTTTTTCCAAGCATGCTTGCGAAAAATCAGATCGAAATTCAATTTCTAGGTCCGAATTTGGACTTCTTCCTCCTCAGAAAAAAGGTATTTACTTGTGCAAAACCGGCAACTGCATATAAGGCTATTATAGGGGGAACAACTGCCTCCCTTCCCACGCCCGCGGTGGGCTGTGCACCTGGTGCCCGATGAGATGCCCCGGATGGTTGAATTAGTGCCCCAGGAGGCGCGCCTGGTGCCTGATGTGGTGCCCCGACCGCCAGGCATGGTGCACCTTATGCTTGAGTCGGTGCCTGACGAGGTGCATGGTGCACCACGGCTCATTCTGGTGCACCGCAGCTATACCATGGTGCACCACCACGACTCATTCTGGTGCACCATGCTAAGCCCATGGAGCACCACGACTCATTCTGGAGCACCGCGGCTATCCCATGGTGCACCACGGCTATCCCATGGTGCACCACGGCTCATTCTGGAGCACCGTGGCTATCCCATGGTGCACCACGGCTCATTCTGGTGCACCCCGGCTAGCCGATGGTGCACTGCGGCTCATTCTGGTGCACCGCGACTAGCCCATGGTGCACCACGGCTCATTCTAGTGCGCTGCGGCTAGCCTACAGTGCACCACGGCTCATTCTGGTGCACCCCAGCTCATTATGGTGCAACGCGGCTAGCCCATGGTGCATCACGGCTCATTCTGGTGTACCTCGGCTAGCCCATGGTGCACCACGGATCATTCTGGTGCACCGCGGCTATCCCATGGTGCACCACGGCTCATTTTGGTGCACTGCAGCTAGCCCATGGTGCACCACGGCTCATTCTGGTGCATCGTAGCTAGCCCATGGTGCACCACGACTCATTCTGGTGCATTGCGGCTAGCCCATGGTGCACCACGGCTCATTCTGGTGCATCGTGGCTAGCCCAAGGTGCACCACGGCTCATTCTTGTGCACACTGGCGCATTCTGGTGCACCACGACTCATTCTGGGGCACTGCGGCTAGCCCATGGTGCACCACGGCTCTTTCTGGTGCACCGCGGCTCATTGTGGTGCACCAATGCTCATTCTGGTGCACCCCAGCTCATTCTGGTGCACCGCGGCTATCCCATGGTGCACCACGGCTCATTCAGGTGCACCCCGGCTCATTCTGGTGTACCGCGGCTAGCCCATGGTGCACCACGGCTCTTTCTGGTACACCAAAGCTCATTCTAGTGTGCCGCGGCTAGCCCATGGTGAACCACGGTAAATCATGGTGCACCACGGCTAGCCCATGTTGCATCGCGGCTAGTCCATGGTGCACCGCGGCTAGCCCATGGTGCACCGCGGCTCGCCCATGGTGCATCATGGCTCATTCTGGTGCACCAATGCTCATTCCGGTGCACCGCGGCTAGACCATGGTGCACCACGGCTCATTCCGGTGCACCGCGGCTAGCCCATAGTGCACCACGCCTCATTGTGGTGCACCACGCCTTATTCCGGTGCACCGCGGCTACACCATGGTGCACGACGGCTCATTCGGGTGCACCATAGCTCATTCCGGTGCACCTCGGCTAGCCCATGGTGCACCACGGCTCATTCTGGGGCACCGCGGCTAGCCCATGGTGCACCACGCCTCATTGTGGTGCACCACGCCTTATTCCGGTGCACCGCGGCTACACCATGGTGCACGACGGCTCATTCGGGTGCACCATAGCTCATTCCGGTGCACCTCGGCTAGCCCATGGTGCACCACGGCTCATTCTGGGGCACCGCGGCTAGCCCATGGTGCACCACGGCTCATTCTGGTGCACCGCGACTCATTCTGGTGCGCCATTGTTCATTCTGGTGCACCAATGTTCATTCTGGTGCACCCCGGCTCATTCTGGTGCACCGCGGCTATCCCATGGTGCACCACGGCTCATTCTGGTGCTCCCCGGCTCATTCTGGTGCACCGTGGCTAGCCTACGGTGCACCACGGCTCTTTCAGGTACACCAAAGCTCATTCTCGTGTGCCGCGGCTACCCCATGGTGAACCACGGCTAGCCCATGGTGCACCGCGGCTAGCCCATGGTGCACAGCTGCTAGCCCATGGTGCACCGCGGCTAGCCCATGGTGCTCCGCGTCTAGCCCATGGTTCACCATGGCTCATTCTGGTGCACCACGGCTTATTGCGGTGCACCGCGGCTAGCCCATGGTGCACCACGGCTCATTCCGGTGCACCGCGGCTAGCCCACGGTGCCCCACGGCTTATTCTGGTGCACGACGGCTCATTCTGGTGCACCGCGGCTAGCCCATGGTGCACCACAACTCATTCTGATGCACCGCGGCTAACCCATGTTGCACGACGGCTCATTTGAGTGCACCATAGCTCATTCTGCTGCACCGCGGCTCATTCTGGTGCACCTCGGCTAGCCCATGGTGCACCACGGCTCATTTTGGGGCACCGCGGCTATCCCATGGTGCACCACGGATCATTCTGGTGCACCGTGGCTAGCCAATAGTCCACCACGCCTCATTCTGGTGCACCGCGGCTAGCCCATGGTGCACCCCGGCTCATTCTGGTGCACTGCTGCTCCTTCTGGTGCACCCCATGACAAAGTCCCTTGTCCAACCAGCTTCTTTTCTGACTTTCTTTCCTCTTCTTATGACTTGGTCTTGGTCCTCTCTCCCAGTGGTTCCATCTTCTCCTACCTGATCTCCTTGTTCCCCTCCGAGCCTTCCTCCACCACCTTCATGATTGAGGTTCATATCATTTCCCCCATCCCTTAAAAACTCGATCTTGCCCTCAAAGATCGAACTGTGGGTACGCCTCGCTAAAGTCAGCGACTGATACCCAAGAGGCATCCTCCAAGGTTAGTCCTTTCCATTGTACCAAGATCAGCAGATCAGACCCCTTTCCGGTCGTCACCGTGCGAGAACGCACGATTGCTAGTGGTTCGATCACCGGATGGTTCTCCCAAGTGGTCTCCGGCAAGGCTTGGGGGTGAAAGAATGAGTTTTGACGAAATGCTTTGAGCAACGACACATGGAAGACCGGGTGTATACGAGATCCGGTTGGAAGTGCTAAGCGGTAGGTCACCTGGCCGATCCGCTCCGTAACTGGGAAGGGACCATAATATCGACGGCGCAGCTTGGAGTATGTCTGGTTGCGCACCGATTTCTGCCTGTATGGTTGGAGTTTGACCAAGACTTGGTCACCGACAGCAAAGTGGACATCCCGGCGGTGCTTGTCAGCTTAATTCTTCATACGCTGACGGGTACGATCCGAATAATTGCGTCCCTCTGTATCAGAAGATTGTCCACCGCTTCAATAGGGACGTTCCTCCATCGTATGGCTGCAGGGCAGGGGGCAAATGCCCATACAAGATCTGAAAAGGTGTGGTTCCAATTGAGGAGCGAAAGGAAGAATTGTATGAGAACTCAGCCCAACGTAAATATTGTGCCCAACTCTTTGGACTTTCCATGGTGAGATTTGACCTTCCAAGGCATCAGGATGATTGGCAGTGCTGAAATGGAGGCGAGTCCCACTCAAACTGGAAAGCTCTTGCCAAAATTTGCTCAGGAACACCCGATCTCGGTCAGATACAATGGAACGGGGAATCCATGATGTCGGCAAACGTCCGAGACAAACACTGATGCTACCTTTGAAGCTGTAAAATTCCCAATCAGAGCCCAGAAGAGGGCGTACTTTGAAAGTCGATCGACCACTACCATTATGGCTGTTTTGCCGTCGGATGGAGGTAGGCCATTGATGAAATCCATCGATAAGTCCTCCCAGACCGCGTAGGGGATTGACAAAGGCTGCAGGAGTCCAGCAGGGGAGAGGGGCTGATATTTGGTGACCTGACATATGGGGAAGGTGCGCACAAACTCTTGCACATCATGTTTCAGATTGGGCCAATAATAATGGGTGGAGAGTCCATGCAGCGTTTTATGTATTCCACTATGTCCTCCAATGACCGTGGAATGGAAGTTATGCAGCATGGTGACCTTCATGTCCGAGTTGCTGGCAAAGACTATTCGGCCCTTGTAGAATATCAACCCTTCTTTCAGAGTGTAATGTTCAAAGCCGTCTTGATGTTCAGCAATAGCTGTGGATATGCGTACCAACTCTGGATTGCTCTTTGACTTCAGCCTTTAGTGAGTCCAACAGAGGATTGATTAGAGTTGACATAGCCAGTAGTAGTGGTTGCTCACCAGCTTTATCCTTCTCCCATTCATGTACGCGGGATAAGGCGTCTGCTACTTTATTGCTGGCACCAGGGTAATACTCTATTGTATAATCATATCCCAATAATTTCACCAAAAATCGTTGTTGTTCAGGAGTCTGAATGACTTGAGCCATGAGCTCCCTTATACTGTGCTGGTCAGTTCTGATTGTGAATTTTCTTCCTAACAGGTATTGGCGAAACTTGGCGACTCCTTCAGTTATAGCAAACAATTCCCGCACGTAAGTTGACGATTGCTGCATCTTGGGAGATAATTTACTGCTGAAGTAGGCAATGGGCTTATTTTCTTGGAGGGGATGTTGAATATATTTAAGCATGGATGCTTGCAAAAAACCATATCAAAATTCGATGCCTGGGTATTATTTTCAATTTTTTTGGATTTTCTCAAATCACGCCTCTTGAAAAATTAATTTTAAATTAATCCCATGTAGAAAATAACGAGACTTTGGGAATAGTAAGATATGGTTTTTATAAGAATGCATGCAAAAAATCAGACCAAAATTAATTTCTAGATCCGAATTTGGACTTCTTCCTCCTCAGAAAAAAGGTATCTACTTGTACAAAACTGGCAACTACGTATAAGGCTATTATAGGGGGAGCAGCTGCCGACCTTCCCACACTTGCGATGGGCTATGCAGGGGCACCATAGGGGCTCTCCCTAGATCTCATGCAAGCCTTCCCAAGCTTGGGGGGCCTGGGTATTGTGTACATCACCGAGGGAGGTGGGTTAGCCCTTTGATGCCTGCTAGGAGCAGCATCGTGCACACCAATGTCCCGCTGTGTTGAGGTTGAGTTCCCACGACAACGTTGCGTGGCTCGTTCAGCCATCGACGATGCAAGAGCAATGGATCCCGGGGCATCCCACGTGGGTGCTTGATTCCTTTCGCATCCACAGCCGAACGTCGCCCATTCGGTGCGTCCCTCTCGATTCCTGAAGCCCTGGGGACACAATCACGATGACATGGTACTCGCATCCATCCAAGCCCCCACCACATGTCCTAAGTACTCCACCTCCGGTTGGCCAAAGGAACATTTCTCACGTTTTGCAAATGCATATAAGCCTATTATATGGGGGAGGAGGCATAGGCTCCAAAGATTCATTAAAACTCAAACCTTCCATGAAATCCAATGAAACTTGGAGAGGATGTTGGATATATTTAAGCATGGATGCTTCCAAAAAACCAGATCAAAATTCGGTGCCTGGGTACGATTTTCCATTTTTTCAGATTTTCTCAAATTAAGCCTATTGAAAAATTAATATTAAATTAATCCCATGGAGAAAAATCATGAGACTTTGGGAATAGTAAGATATGGTTTTTCCAAGCATGCTTGCGAAAAATTAGATCGAAATTCAATTTCTAGGTCCGAATTTGGACTTCCTCCTCAGAAAAAAGGTATTTACTTGTGCAAAACCGGCAACTGCATAGAAGGCAAGCCTATTATATGGGGGAGGAGGCATAGGCTCCAAAGATTCATTAAAACTCAAACCTTCCATGAAATCCAATGAAACTTGGAGAGGATGTTGGATATATTTAAGCATGGATGCTTCCAAAAAACCAGATCAAAATTCGGTGCCTGGGTACGATTTTCCATTTTTTCAGATTTTCTCAAATTAAGCCTATTGAAAAATTAATATTAAATTAATCCCATGGAGAAAAATCATGAGACTTTGGGAATAGTAAGATATGGTTTTTCCAAGCATGCTTGCGAAAAATTAGATCGAAATTCAATTTCTAGGTCCGAATTTGGACTTCTTCCTCCTCAGAAAAAAGGTATTTACTTGTGCAAAACCGGCAACTGCATAGAAGGCTATTATAGGGGGAACAGCTGCCTCCCTTCCCACGCCCGCGGTGAGCTGTGCACCTGGTTCCCGACGAGATGCACCGGATGCTTGAATTGGTGCCCCATGAGGCGCGCCAGGTGCCTGACGTGGTGCCCCGACCGCTAGGCATGTTGCACCTCAGTGCCTGACGAGGTGCATGGAGCACCACGGCTCATTCTGGTGCACCGCAGCTATCCCATGGTGCACGACCACGACTCATTCTGGTGCACCATGATAGCCCATGGAGCACCACGGCTCATTCTGGAGCACCGTGGCTATCCCATGGTGCACCACGGCTCATTCTGGTGCACCGCGGCTAGCCGATGGTGCACTGCGGCTCATTCTGGTGCACCGCGGCTATCCCATGGTGCACCACGGCTCATTCTGGTGCACCTCGGCAAGCCCATGGTGCACCACGGCTCATTCTGGAGCACCGCGGCTATCCCATGGTGCACCACGGCTCATTCTGGTGCACCACGGCTAGCCGATGGTGCACTGCGGCTCATTCTGGTGCACCGCAACTAGCCCATGGTGCACCACGGCTCATTCTAGTGCGCTGCGGCTAGCCTACGGTGCACCACGACTCATTCTAGTGCGTTGCGGCTAGCCTACGGTGCACCACGGCTCATTCTGGTGCACCCCAGCTCATTATGGTGCAACGCGGCTAGCCCATGGTGCACCACGGCTCATTCTGGTGCACCTCGGCTCATTCTGGTGTACCTCGGCTCATTCTGGTGTACCTCGGCTAGCCCATGGTGCACCACGGATCATTCTGGTGCACCGCGGCTAGCCCATGGTGCACCACGGCTCATTCTGGTGCATCGGGGCTAGCCCATGGTGCACCACGGCACATTCTGGAGCACCGCGGCTATCCCATGGTGCACCACGGCTAGCCGATGGTGCACTGCGGCTCATTCTGGTGCACCGCGACTAGCCCATGGTGCACCACGGCTCATTCTAGTGCGCTGCGGCTAGCCTACGGTGCACCACGGCTCATTCTAGTGTGCTACGGCTAGCCTACGGTGAACCACGGCTCATTCTGGTGCACCCCAGCTCATTATGGTGCAACGCGGCTAGCCCATGGTGCACCACGACTCATTCTGGTGCACCTCGGCTCATTCTAGTGTACCTCGGCTCATTCTGGTGTACCTCGGCTAGCCCATGGTGCACCACGGATCATTCTGGTGCACCGCGGCTAGCCCATGGTGCACCACGGCTCATTCTGGTGCAGCAATGCTCATTCTGGTGCACCCTAGCTCATTCTGGTGCACCGCGGCTATCCCATGGTGCACCACAGCTCATTTTGGTGCACCCCGGCTCATTCTGGTGTACTGCAGCTAGCCCATGGTGCACCACGGCTCTTTCTGGTACACCAAAGCTCATTCTTGTGTGCCGCGGCTCGCCCATGGTGAACCACGACAATTGCTTTACTATTTTAGGTTCTTGCCATTCCATGATGGCTCGAATTTTTTTCCCATCGGGCCTCACACCTGTAGCCCCCACCACATGTCCTAAGTACTCCACCTCCGGTTGGCCAAAGGAACATTTTTCACGTTTTGCAAATGCATATAAGCCTATTATATGGGGGGAGGAGGCATAGGCTCCAAAGATTCATTAAAAATCAACCCTTACATGAAATCCAATGAGACTTGGAGAGGATGTTGGATATATTTAAGCATGGATGCTTCCAAAAAACCAGATCAAAATTCGGTGCCTGGGTATGATTTTCCATTTTTTCAGATTTTCTCAAATTAAGCCTATTGAAAAATTAAAATTAAATTAATCCCATGGAGAAAAATCATGAGACTTTGGGAATAGTAAGATATGGTTTTTCCAAGCATGCTTGCGAAAAATCAGATCGAAATTCAATTTCTAGGTCCGAGTTTGGACTTCTTCCTCCTCAGAAAAAAGGTATTTACTTGTGCAAAACCGGCAACTACATATAAGGCTATTATAGGTGGAACAATTGCCTCCCTTCCCACGCCCGCGGTGGGCTGTGCACCTGGTGCCCGACGAGATGCCCCGGATGCTTGAATTAGTTCCCCAGGAGACGCGCCTGGTGCCTGAAGTGGTGCCCCGACCGCCAGGCATGGTGCACCTTATGCTTGACTCAGTGCCTGACGAGGTGCATGGTGCACCATGGCTCATTCTGGTGCACCGCAGCTATCCCATGGTGCACCACCACGACTCTTTCTGGTGCACCATGCTAGCCCATGGAGCAGCACGACTCATTCTGGTGCACCGCGGCTATCTCATGGTGCACCACGGCTCATTCTGGCGCACCGCGGCTAGCCCATGGTGCACCACGGCTCATTCTGGAGCACCGCGGCTATCCCATGGTGCACCACGACTCATTCTGGAGCACCGCGGCTATCCCATGGTGCACCACGACTCATTCTGGTGCACCACGGCTAGCCGATGGTGCACTGCGGCTCATTCTGGTGCACCGTACCTAGCCCATGGTGCACCACGGTTCATTCTAGTACGCCGCGGCTATCCCATGGTGCACCGTACCTAGCCCATGGTGCACCACGGCTCATTCTGGTGCACCCCAGCTCATTATGGTGCAACGCGGCTAGCCCATGGTGCACCACGGCTCATTCTGGTGCGCCTCAGCTCGTTCTGGTGCACCAATGTTCATTCTGGTGTACCTCGGCTAGCCCATCGTGCACCACGGATCATCTGGTGCACCGCGGCTAGCCCATGGTGCACCACGGCTAGCCCATGGTGCACCGTGGCTAGCCCAGGTGCACCGTGGCTAGCCCAAGGTGCACCATGGCTCATTCTGGTGCACCAATTCTCATTCCGGTGCACCGCGGCTAGCGCATGGTGCACCACGGCTTATTCCGGTGCACCGCGGCTAGCCCATGGTGCACCACGGCTCATTCTGATGCACAACGGCTAACCCGAGGTGCACCACGGCTCATTCTGGTGCACCATAGCTCATTCTTGTGGACCGCGGCTAGCCCATGGTGCACCACGGCTCATTCTGGTGCACCGCGGCTAGCCCATGGTGCACCACGGCTCATTGCGGTGTACCACGGCTTATTTCGGTGCATTGCGGCTAACCCATGGTGCACGATGGCTCATTTGGGTGCACCATAGCTCATTCTGGTGCACCTCGGCCACCACGGCTCATTCTGGGGCACCTCGGCTATTCCATGGTTCACCACGGATTATTCTGGTGCACCGTGGCTAGCCAATAGTCCACCACGCCTCATTCTTGTGCACCTCGGCTAGCCCATGTGCACCCCGGCTCATTCTGGTGCATTGCGGCTCCTTCTGGTGCACCCCATGACAAAGTCCCTTGTCCAACCAGCTTCTTTTCTGACTTTCTTTCCTCTTCTTATGACTTGGTCTTGGTCCTCTCTCCCACCGGTTCCATCTTCTCCTACCTGCTCTCCTTGTTCCCCTCCGAACCTTCTTCCTCCACCACCTTCATGATTGAGGTTCATATCATTTCCCCCATCCCTTAAAAACTCGATCTTGCCCTCAAAGATCGAACTGTGGGTACGCCTCGCTAAAGTCAGCGACTGATACCCAAGAGGCATCCTCCAAGGTTAGTCCTTTCCATTGTACCAAGATCAGCAGATCAGACCCCTTTCCGGTCGTCACCATGCGAGAACGCACGATTGCTAGTGGTTCGATCACCGGATGGTTCTCCCAAGTGGTCTCCGGCAAGGCTTGGGGGTGAAAGAATGAGTTTTGACGAAATGCTTTGAGCAACGACACATGGAAGACCGGGTGTATACGAGATCCGGTTGGAAGTGCTAAGCGGTAGGTCACCTGGCCGATCCGCTCCGTAACTGGGAAGGGACCATAATATCGACGGCGCAGCTTGGAGTATGTCTGGTTGCTCACCGATTTCTGCCTGTATGGTTGGAGTTTGACCAAGACTTGGTCACCTACAGCAAAGTGGACATCCCGGCGGTGCTTGTCAGCTTGATTCTTCATACGCTGACGGGTACGATCCGAATAATTACGTCCCTCTGTATCAGAAGGTTGTCCACCGCTTCAATAGGGACGTTCCTCCATCGTATGGCTGCAGGGCAGGGGGCAAACACCCATACAAGATCTGAAAAGGTGTGGTTCCAATTGAGGAGTGAAAGAAAGAATTGTATGAGAACTCAGCCCAACGTAAATATTGTGCCCAACTCTTTGGACTTTCCATGGTGAGATTTGACCTTCCAAGGCATCAGGATGATTGGCAGTGCTAAAAATGGAGGCGAGTCCCACTCAACCTGCAAAGCTCTTGCCAAAATTTGCTGAGGAACACCCGATCTCGGTCAGATACAATGGAACGGGGAACTCCATGATGTTGGCAAACGTCCGAGACAAACACTGATGCTACCTTTGAAGCTGTAAAATTCCCAGCCAAAGCCGAGAAGAGGGCGTACTTTGAAAGTCAATCGACCACCACCATTATGGCTGTTTTG
>JAVKPL010007435.1:0-30574 GCA_032173675.1 Gastrolobium villosum
GTCCACTCGAAAGGCTTGTCCTTCCGAGTGAGACGGGTAAGAGGTTGCACTATCTGAGAGAAATTCTGGATGAACCTTCGATAGTATCCAGCAAGACCTAAGAAACTTCTTACTTCGGTGACCGTCTTGGGTCGTTCCCAATTCATAACAGCTTCAACCTTGCTGGGGTCCACCGCGATACCTTCTGATGAAATGACATGGCCCAGAAACTGGACCTCTTTAAGCCAAAACTCGCACTTCGACCATTTCGCGTACAACTGCTTCTCCTTCAAGATTTGCAAGACAATCCTTAGATGTTCCGCGTGTAGCTCTTCATTAGCTGAGTAAATCAGGATATCGTCGATAAACACAATAACAAACTGATCAAGAAATGGGCGGAAGATGCGGTTCATGTAGTCCATGAATACCGCTGGAGCATTCGTAAGTCCGAATGGGATCACCTGATATTCGTAGTGCCCATAACGAGTCCTAAAAGCGGTTTTCAGAATATCCTTCGGTTTGACCCGGATCTGATGGTATCCCGATCGTAAATCTATCTTGGAAAAGACTCTGGCTCCTCTCAGCTGGTCCATCAAATCGTCGATCCTCGGTAGCGGATACTTATTCTTCACCGTTACTTTGTTCAGCTGGCGGTAATCTACACACAGACGTAAACTTCCATCCTTCTTCTTAATCAAGATGGCTGGAGCACCCCATGGGGAAGTACTCGGTCTGATGAATTCCTTGGCCAAAAGCTCTTCTATCTGCTTCTTCAACTCGCGAAGTTCCAACGGCGCCATACGATACGGGGCAATGGAGATTGGTCCGACTCCAGGAACAAGTTCGATAGAAAATTCTATTTCTCTATGAGGAGGCAATCGAGGTATTTCATCCGGGAATACCTCCTCGAATTCTCTAACTACAGGTACAGACTGAATTTGATTGTCAACCGAGGTCTCAGCCTCGATCGACAAAAGGTACCCTACTGCTCCCTTGCGGAGCTCTTTTCTAACTTGCAATAAGGAAATGAGAGAGAAAGGTTGAGACTTACCATCTTTCGCATCCAGTGCGACCACCCGTGCTTGCGTAGGCTGTTGATTAGCGTTCTGGGGGCATTCGTAAGCGAAATGTCCTTGCTGGCCACATCTGAAACATGCATTGTTGTTCTTGCGACAAACTCCAAAGTGATTCTTTCCACACGTAGCACAAACAGTCGCACCCTGCCGTCCAGTTGACGATTGACCAACAGTATTGCTCCTCTTAAAATTTCCAGGCCGCGCCTGCAACTGCGGACCTCTGCCTCGACCCCTACCAGGTGTCGTCCTGAAGAACCTGCCTGAGTGATAGCAGTTCCGTGTGCTTCATTCTTCTCATTGCTTTAGGAAAATACTTATCCAAAAATACTTGTCTGAATAAACGTTGCCAGTCCCCCAATGGTAGTGATAAGATCCCCTTCCGCATCGCCAGACCTTCCCCGAGTTGAACCGCGACCACCTGCCATGATTCTGCACTCACAATATCCTAAGATGAGTTGATCAGGCTCACCGCAAGTTATTCATGGCAGCAGTCCCAAGTAGGTACTCGCGTTCAATTCGGACAAGTTAACAATGCATCCGCGTCTTATCACAGAACGGTCCTAACTATCTAACTACACTAGCTAATACATACTTAAACTATAGCACATTTAGACAGTCAATCAGCAGATAAACACAAACAACAATCAATTCAATCAAACACAAGCAATTCCATGGACCAAACTGCTCTGATACCAATTAGTGTAACGCCCTCCCTTGTATGCATCCAAGAGAGTCGTTTGCTAAGCGGAATTAGAGTCATTAACGTCACATGAGCTAACAAAGAATCTCATAGCAGTATACAAATCCGTAAGGCATTTCAATAGTTCTTATCACATCTGTTTGGACGATAAAAAATATTTCAAGTGATTAAGAAAGAGCACGTTTGGGGCTTCGCGTGCATACAAAATAATAGTAAATCGGAGTTCGTTTGCTCATAAAAACACCACCCGTAAGGTGCACTGTAAAAATTTCAGCACATAAGTCTTTCAAAAATTCCTTTCACAAACGTTTTCCAAAATAGCCGCTGTTCATAACAGTTCAGGATAAAATAGAGATGATAGAGTGTACAGTCATCCAAGAGTACCAAAACATTAATCATTACAGTCATCCAAACAATCAAAACAGCAACAGTGATAATCCATGCAACAGCAAGCAACAGCAAAACATCACTCCTTCAAATGCTTTTACGTCCTCCTGCCATTTTGGAAAAATAGCAGCCCCGAAGGGGTGAGAATAATCCCAGTAGTGTGGCAACAAAACCAGTAATATAACAGTATTAACTAGGCACAAAATCATAAACAGTCACTTCAACATATCCTTGTTCCTTTTCCTTTTTCCTTTTCATCATATTCATATATTGCGTATATAACGCCTTTCCTTTGCGCTTTTAGCACCGTCGTGCGCGCACTTCACAGTGGAATCAAATATCCCTTGGCACCTGAGCTCCATGTGGATTCCATCTGTGGGCCTATGCGGACTGATGCCAAGTGTCCCATACCCCGGTACCTTGGGGATGCCTATATGATGCTTGCTCAAACACATGGTCCTGTACATAACTATTCTAAAACAAGGCCTATATGATCGTGATATATGCATGTCATGCTATGCTTTCACACACAGCGTAAAAATGCGGTATGATGTAAGTGCATGCTTATATACCTTTCATATAGCCATCACGGCACATATACTTTTCATATGCGTTATGCTGCCTCATAACGTCTTTACCTCATAATCATATAGCCATCACGGCACATTTTTGGCAGTTTCCTTTCATCATAATGGAACATAATATTTTTACGGAATATGGAGCATCATGTCACAATTTTATACCAGTAGTCAATAGTCACATTAGGCAATATCGCCTGACACTTACCTTTGCGTGCCTTAAATATTACCAAACAGCAGCGAAGTATCTCACTTCTTAAGCGCACCTAAATCAATTACAACCAATCATTTACAGTGGCTATTTACAGCAGAAATAGTGAGCATACAGCAGTGTCTTACAGTGGAAAACAGTGAGCATACAGCAGTGTTTTACAGCAGAAAAACAGTGAGCATACAGCAGTGTTTTTACAGCAGAAAGCAGTGACGTTTGTGCTTAAAACAGTGAGCAGAAACAGTGAGTTATTCTTTAAAACAGTGAGCAGAAAACAGTGGTATTTTCCTTAAAAACAGTGGACAGAAACAGTGACGTTTTACAGCAGAAAAACAGTAACACCTTACAGCAGAAACAGTGAACGTTTTAAAACAGAAACAGTGACATCTTGGACCTCAAAACAGTGGCAGAACAGTGGCATCAAACAGTGGCATTTGAACGTTTAAAAACAGTGACATAACAGTGGCATTTGAACCTTAAAAACAGTGACATAAGTAGAGGTATTGCACATCAAAATAATGGCATGAATGGTAACATTTGATCATTAAAAACAGTGACATTAGTGGTGATATTTGCACATTGAAACAGTGGTATACTTGGTGATTTTTGGACATTAAAACAGTGGCATAACTAGTGGTTGTTGATCATCAAAACAGTGGCATAATTAGGAGTACTTGAACACCAATACAGTGGCATAAAGAGTGGTGTTTGGACATCAAAAATGGTGATCATTTTATGCAGCAACAGTGGCTTATTAAGTACTAAAACAGCGGCATATAATGGGCTAAAACAGTGGCATATATGTGCAGAAACAGTGGCATTTAATGGACTAAAACAGTGAGTATTTTATGCATAAAACAGTGGCATATTATGGACTAAAACAGTGAGTGTTTTTATGCAGAAACAGTGGCATAGGGAGCACTAAAACAGTGGCATAAGTGTGCAGAAACAGTGGCATAGGGAGCACTAAAACAGTGGCATAAGTGTGCAGAAACAGTGGCATCAAAATGGTGATTTTGAGGAACCGAACAGTGAGCATTTCATCTTCAAAACAGTGGCACATTCATAGGGAAACAGTGGCATTTGCATACAAAACAGTGGCATATATATACTCCTCAAAACAGTGGCATTAACTTAAGCATGATCATGAGACTTCCATTCCATAACTTAAGCACACAAATCATCAAGAAATAGCTCCACCATTCTACTTTTACCATGCTCATTCTTGAGTCCAAAACCACACATAATCAAGGAGACATTCAAGCACACATACATGGTTACACAATGAAAGTGTTCTAAGTTCAAGGCTTACCTCTTGTAGCACACACTCCTTGGTCAAGAATCACACACCACCTTCTAGCTTCACTACACAACAAGTCCCCACTTCCTATGATGATCTATGCGCACACAAGGTGAGGAGGAACAAACTAGGACAGCTTCAAGGTTGAGGAACAAGGCTGGACAGTGAGAGGGAAGAGGAGAAACTCACACTTCACTTGTGTCTAGGCCACGGTTTGATGGTGAGGGAAGGAGGGAGTTGGCTTGGTCTTTCTTGCTCCAAGAATGCTTGTAGGTTCGGCTAGGAGAGTGAGGGAATGAGGGAGGAACTTGGCTGCACTTGTGCAAGGTGAGGGGGCTCTCTAGTGTGCGCATACTTAAGGAGAAGTGAGGGGAAGGTTGCAATGATGAAAATTCTGGTTGCTTGAAGAAGTGGGGCTGCACACAAGGTTGCTTCTAAAGTACTCTATGCACATGCAAGGAGGTGAGGAGATGGTTCAGATCTGAGTTAGGCTACTAAGTCAGAATTTTTTTTTTTTTTTCACACAACAAGCAAGCTAGGCGCACACAAGATGGAGTGGGAAAGAGGTGCATCATGAGTGCAGATTTGTGGCAGCCTAAACTCTGATTTTGGAGCTGTCCATATGCGCACAAGATGATGAAGATGCAGCCCCAAGACCCTACTTATGATGCATGTGGAAGCAAGGGCAGATTTGACTCATGATGGACTGCCAAAAGTATGCAAAAATCTGCACATTGCAGCCTCATGATGAAGGGTGTAAGGTGGTTCTCTTGGTCAACACTCAAGACAGATTTGTGTCATAAAGAAAATCAGATCCAAGGCTCCCCCCATGTGCGCCTAAAAGAAGAACAATGCAGCCTAAAATCATGCTAAATGGTACATGTGTCTTCCATGCATTGAAGTTGAAATTAAGTGATGCACAAGCTAGGTGAAGTGGCGGTCAAACAAGAGGGAAATTGGCAGATTTTTAAGGTCCTAATTACTCTCTTTTTGCGCATGAAAGAGGAGGAAATACATCTAGCCATGTGAAAGTTCCTTGGTGCACAAACAACCTTGTTGGACAAGGCTTAGGGAAATAAGAAAGGTTACAACTTTGGGCTGAATCAAGGTAGGTCTAAAAGCCATCCTTGGGCCATTGGCCACACACACAAGGAATCCAATCACACAAGTCCAATAGTGACAAGTCCACACACACACTAGCCCACTTCCAAAGTCCAATAAACACTAAAGCCTTCTAACACACACTCACATTACTCATATGATTAAATTCACATGTCTACATATGTATCCTCCTATGATTTAATTTAATTAATTACCTTAGTCTTATCCAAGGACAAAGGTCAAACAATTCGCAAGCCATCACACATAAACCATACATCCGAAATCTACACATACATCTATAACATATAGTACTTATGTATTTTACTAATTATGCGGGATGTTACACTTTTGCATTAATTTTATTCATCCGTTTTCGATGGAATTCGTTTTCCGTCAAAAAATCTTCGACGGATTTCCACTTTCTGTCGAAAAACATCACAAAATCAATTGATTTTGCATTTATTTTATTCATCCATTATCGATGGAATTCATTTTCCGTCAAAAATCTTCGACGGAATCCATTTTCCGTCAAAAATCTTCTACGGACTCCATTTTTTCGTCGAAAAACTTCACAAAATCAATTTCTTTCGCATTTATTTTATTCATCCATTTTCGACGGAATTCATTTTCCGTCAAAAATCTTCGACGGAATCCATTTTCCGTCGAAAAACTTCACAAAATCAATTTCTTTTGCATTTATTTTATTCATCCGTTTTCGATGGAATTCATTTTCCGTCAAAAATCTTCGACGGAATCCATTTTCTGTCAAGAATCTTCTACGGAATCCGTTTTCCGTCGAAAAACTTCACAAAATCAATTTCTTTTGCATTTATTTTTTTCATCCATTTTCGACGGAATCCATTTTCCATCGAAAAACTTTACAAAATCAATTTCTTTTCCAATTTATTTTATTCATCCGTTTTTGACGGAATTCGTTTTCCGTCAAAAAATCTTCGACGGATTTCCACTTTCTGTCGAAAAACATCACAAAATCAATTTCTTTTGCATTTATTTTTTTCATCCATTTTCGACGTAATTCGTTTTCCGTCGAAAAAAATAAAAAAATAAATTTCTTTTGCATTAATTTTATTCATCCATTTTCGACGGAATACATTTTCCGTCAAAAATCTTCTACGGAATCCATTTCCCGTTGAACAACTTCACAAAATCAATTTCTTTTGCATTTATTTTTTTCATCCATTTTCGACGGAATCCATTTTCCATCGGATAACTTTACAAAATCAATTTCTTTTCCAATTTATTTTATTCATCCGTTTTATACGGAATTCGTTTTCCGTCAAAAAATCTTCGACGGATTTCCACTTTCTGTCGAAAAACATCACAAAATCAATTTCTTTTGCATTTATTTTATTCATCCATTATCGATGGAATTCATTTTCCGTCAAAAATCTTCGACGGAATCCATTTTCCGTCAAAAATCTTCTACGGACTCCATTTTTTCGTCGAAAAACTTCACAAAATCAATTTCTTTCGCATTTATTTTATTCATCCATTTTCGACGGAATTCATTTTCCGTCAAAAATCTTCGACGGAATCCATTTTCCGTCGAAAAACTTCACAAAATCAATTTCTTTTGCATTTATTTTATTCATCCGTTTTCGATGGAATTCATTTTCCGTCAAAAATCTTCGACGGAATCCATTTTCTGTCAAGAATCTTCTACGGAATCCGTTTTCCGTCGAAAAACTTCACAAAATCAATTTCTTTTGCATATATTTTATTCATCCATTTTCGACAGAATTCATTTTCCGTCCAAAATCTTCGACAGAATACATTTTCCGTCGAAAAACTTCACAAAATCAATTTCTTTTGCATTTATTTTATTCATCCATTTTCGACGGAATCCGTTTTCCATAAAAAAAATTCACAATATCAATTTCTTTTGCATTTATTTTATTCATCCATTTTCGACGGGATCCGTTTTCCGTAAAAAAATTTCACAATATCAATTTCTTTTGCATTTATTTTATTCATCCATTATCGACGGAATCCATTTTCCATCGAAAAACTTCACAAAATCAATTTCTTTTGCATTTATTTTATTCATCCATTTTCGACGGAATTCGTTTTCCGTCGAAAAACTTCACAAAATAAATTTCTTTTGCATTAATTTTATTCATCCATTTTCGACGGAATACATTTTCCGTCAAAAATCTTCTACGGAATCCATTTCCCGTTGAACAACTTCACAAAATCAATTTCTTTTGCATTTATTTTTTTCATCCATTTTCGACGGAATCCATTTTCCATCGGATAACTTTACAAAATCAATTTCTTTTCCAATTTACTTTATTCATCCGTTTTATACGGAATTCGTTTTCCGTCAAAAAATCTTCGACGGATTTCCACTTTCTGTCGAAAAACATCACAAAATCAATTTCTTTTGCATTTATTTTATTCATCCATTATCGATGGAATTCATTTTCCGTCAAAAATCTTCGACGGAATCCATTTTCCGTCAAAAATCTTCTACGGACTCCATTTTTTCGTCGAAAAACTTCACAAAATCAATTTCTTTCGCATTTATTTTATTCATCCATTTTCGACGGAATTCATTTTCCGTCAAAAATCTTCGACGGAATCCATTTTCCGTCGAAAAACTTCACAAAATCAATTTCTTTTGCATTTATTTTATTCATCCGTTTTCGATGGAATTCTTTTTCCGTCAAAAATCTTCGACGGAATCCATTTTCTGTCAAGAATCTTCTACGGAATCCGTTTTCCGTCGAAAAACTTCACAAAATCAATTTCTTTTGCATATATTTTATTCATCCATTTTCGACGGAATTCATTTTCCGTCCAAAATCTTCGACAGAATACATTTTCCGTCGAAAAACTTCACAAAATCAATTTCTTTTGCATTTATTTTATTCATCCATTTTCGACGGAATCCGTTTTCCATAAAAAAAATTCACAATATCAATTTCTTTTGCATTTATTTTATTCATCCCTTTTCGACGGGATCCGTTTTCCGTAAAAAAATTTCACAATATCAATTTCTTTTGCATTTATTTTATTCATCCATTATCGACGGAATCCATTTTCCATCGAAAAACTTCACAAAATCAATTTCTTTTGCATTTATTTTATTCATCCATTTTCGACGGAATTCGTTTTCCGTCGAAAAACTTCACAAAATAAATTTCTTTTGCATTAATTTTATTCATCCATTTTCGACGGAATACATTTTCCGTCAAAAATCTTCTACGGAATCCATTTCCCGTTGAACAACTTCACAAAATCAATTTCTTTTGCATTTATTTTTTTCATCCATTTTCGACGGAATCCATTTTCCATCGGATAACTTTACAAAATCAATTTCTTTTCCAATTTACTTTATTCATCCGTTTTATACGGAATTCGTTTTCCGTCAAAAAATCTTCGACGGATTTCCACTTTCTGTCGAAAAACATCACAAAATCAATTTCTTTTGCATTTATTTTATTCATCCATTATCGATGGAATTCATTTTCCGTCAAAAATCTTCGACGGAATCCATTTTCCGTCAAAAATCTTCTACGGACTCCATTTTTTCGTCGAAAAACTTCACAAAATCAATTTCTTTCGCATTTATTTTATTCATCCATTTTCGACGGAATTCATTTTCCGTCAAAAATCTTCGACGGAATCCATTTTCCGTCGAAAAACTTCACAAAATCAATTTCTTTTGCATTTATTTTATTCATCCGTTTTCGATGGAATTCTTTTTCCGTCAAAAATCTTCGACGGAATCCATTTTCTGTCAAGAATCTTCTACGGAATCCGTTTTCCGTCGAAAAACTTCACAAAATCAATTTCTTTTGCATATATTTTATTCATCCATTTTCGACAGAATTCATTTTCCGTCCAAAATCTTCGACAGAATACATTTTCCGTCGAAAAACTTCACAAAATCAATTTCTTTTGCATTTATTTTATTCATCCATTTTCGACGGAATCCGTTTTCCATAAAAAAAATTCACAATATCAATTTCTTTTGCATTTATTTTATTCATCCCTTTTCGACGGGATCCGTTTTCCGTAAAAAAATTTCACAATATCAATTTCTTTTGCATTTATTTTATTCATCCATTATCGACGGAATCCATTTTCCATCGAAAAACTTCACAAAATCAATTTCTTTTGCATTTATTTTATTCATCCATTTTCGACGGAATTCGTTTTCCGTCGAAAAACTTCACAAAATAAATTTCTTTTGCATTAATTTTATTCATCCATTTTCGACGGAATACATTTTCCGTCAAAAATCTTCTACGGAATCCATTTCCCGTTGAACAACTTCACAAAATCAATTTCTTTTGCATTTATTTTTTTCATCCATTTTCGACGGAATCCATTTTCCATCGGATAACTTTACAAAATCAATTTCTTTTCCAATTTACTTTATTCATCCATTTTATACGGAATTCGTTTTCCGTCAAAAAATCTTCGACGGATTTCCACTTTCTGTCGAAAAACATCACAAAATCAATTTCTTTTGCATTTATTTTATTCATCCATTATCGATGGAATTCATTTTCCGTCAAAAATCTTCGACGGAATCCATTTTCCGTCAAAAATCTTCTACGGACTCCATTTTTTCGTCGAAAAACTTCACAAAATCAATTTCTTTCGCATTTATTTTATTCATCCATTTTCGACGGAATTCATTTTCCGTCAAAAATCTTCGACGGAATCCATTTTCCGTCGAAAAACTTCAAAAAATCAATTTCTTTTGCATTTATTTTATTCATCCGTTTTCGATGGAATTCATTTTCCGTCAAAAATCTTCGACGGAATCCATTTTCTGTCAAGAATCTTCTACGGAATCCGTTTTCCGTCGAAAAACTTCACAAAATCAATTTCTTTTGCATTTATTTTTTTCATCCATTTTCGACGGAATCCATTTTCCATCGAAAAACTTTACAAAATCAATTTCTTTTCCAATTTATTTTATTCATCCGTTTTTGACGGAATTCGTTTTCCGTAAAAAAATCTTCGACGGATTTCCACTTTCTGTCGAAAAACATTACAAAATCAATTTCTTTTGCATTTATTTTTTTCATCCATTTTCGACGGAATTCGTTTTCCGTCGAAAAACTTCACAAAATCAATTTCTGTTGCATTTATTTTATTCATCCATTTTCGACGGAATACATTTTCCGTCAAAAATCTTCTACGAAATCCATTTCCCGTTGAACAACTTCACAAAATCAATTTCTTTTGCATTTATTTTTTTCATCCATTTTCGACAGAATCCATTTTCCATCGAAAAACTTTACAAAATCAATTTCTTTTCCAATTTACTTTATTCATCCGTTTTATACGGAATTCGTTTTCCGTCAAAAAATCTTCGACGGATTTCCACTTTCTGTCGAAAAACATCACAAAATCAATTTCTTTTGCATTTATTTTATTCATCCATTATCGATGGAATTCATTTTCCGTCAAAAATCTTTGACGGAATCCATTTTCCGTCAAAAATCTTCTACGGACTCCATTTTTTCGTCGAAAAACTTCACAAAATCAATTTCTTTCGCATTTATTTTATTCATCCATTTTCGACGGAATTCATTTTCCGTCAAAAATCTTCGACGGAATCCATTTTCCGTCGAAAAACTTCACAAAATCAATTTCTTTTGCATTTATTTTATTCATCCGTTTTCGATGAAATTCATTTTCCGTCAAAAATCTTCGACGGAATCCATTTTCTGTCAAGAATCTTCTACGGAATCCGTTTTCCGTCGAAAAACTTCACAAAATCAATTTCTTTTGCATATATTTTATTCATCCATTTTCGACGGAATTCATTTTCCGTCCAAAATCTTCGACAGAATCCATTTTCCTTCGAAAAACATCACAAAATCAATTTCTTTTGCATTTATTTTATTCATCCATTTTCGACGGAATCCGTTTTCCATAAAAAAAATTCACAATATCAATTTCTTTTGCATTTATTTTATTCATCCATTTTCGACGGGATCCGTTTTTCGTAAAAAAATTTCACAATATCAATTTCTTTTGCATTTATTTTATTCATCCATTATCGACGGAATTCGTTTTCCGTCGAAAAACTTCACAAAATCAATTTCTTTTGCATTAATTTTATTCATCCATTTTCGACGGAATACATTTTCCGTCAAAAATCATCGACGGAATCCAAAAATCTAACATTTTCCGTTGAACAACTTCACAAAATCAATTTCTTTTGCATTTATTTTTTTCATCCATTTTCGACGGAATCCATTTTCCATCGAAAAACTTTACAAAATCAAATTCTTTTCCAATTTATTTTATTCATCCGTTTTTGACGGAATTCGTTTTCCGTCAAAAAATCTTCGACGGATTTCCACTTTCTGTCGAAAAACATCACAAAATAAATTTCTTTGGCATTAATTTTATTCATCCATTTTCGACGGAATACATTTTCCGTCAAAAATCTTCTACGGAATCCATTTCCCGTTGAACAACTTCACAAAATCAATTTCTTTTGCATTTAATTTATTCATCCATTATCGATGGAATTCATTTTCCGTCAAAAATCTTCGACGGAATCCATTTTCCGTCAAAAATCTTCTACGGACTCCATTTTTTCGTCGAAAAACTTCACAAAATCAATTTCTTTCGCATTTATTTTATTCATCCATTTTCGACGGAATTCATTTTCCGTCAAAAATCTTCGACGGAATCCATTTTCCGTCGAAAAACTTCACAAAATCAATTTCTTTTACATTTATTTTATTCATCCGTTTTCGATGGAATTCATTTTCCGTCAAAATTCTTCGACGGAATCCATTTTCTGTCAAGAATCTTCTACGGAATCCGTTTTCCGTCGAAAAACTTCACAAAATCAATTTCTTTTGCATATATTTTATTCATCCATTTTCGACGGAATTCATTTTCCGTCCAAAATCTTCGACATAATCCATTTTCCGTCGAAAAACATCACAAAATCAATTTCTTTTGCATTTATTTTATTCATCCATTTTCGACGGAATCCGTTTTCCATCAAAAAAATTCACAATATCAATTTCTTTTGCATTTATTTTATTCATCCATTTTCGACGGGATCCGTTTTTCGTAAAAAAATTTCACAATATCAATTTCTTTTGCATTTATTTTATTCATCCATTATCTACGTAATCCATTTTCCATCGAAAAACTTCACAAAATCAATTTCTTTTGCATTTATTTTATTCATCCATTTTCGACGGAATTCGTTTTCCGTCGAAAAACTTCACAAAATAAATTTCTTTTGCATTAATTTTATTCATCCATTTTCGACGGAATACATTTTCCGTCAAAAATCTTCGACGGAATCCATTTCCCGTTGAACAACTTCACAAAATCAATTTCTTTTGCATTTATTTTTTTCATCCATTTTCGACGGAATCCATTTTCCATCGAAAAACTTTACAAAATCAAATTCTTTTCCAATTTATTTTATTCATCCGTTTTTGACGGAATTCGTTTTCCGTCAAAAAATCTTCGACGGATTTCCACTTTCTGTCGAAAAACATCACAAAATAAATTTCTTTGGCATTAATTTTATTCATCCATTTTCGACGGAATACATTTTCCGTCAAAAATCTTCTACGGAATCCATTTCCCGTTGAACAACTTCACAAAATCAATTTCTTTTGCATTTAATTTATTCATCCATTATCGATGGAATTCATTTTCCGTCAAAAATCTTCGACGGAATCCATTTTCCGTCAAAAATCTTCTACGGACTCCATTTTTTCGTCGAAAAACTTCACAAAATCAATTTCTTTCGCATTTATTTTATTCATCCATTTTCGACGGAATTCATTTTCCGTCAAAAATCTTCGACGGAATCCATTTTCTGGAATCTTCTACGGAATCCGTTTTCCGTCGAAAAACTTCACAAAATCAATTTCTTTTGCATATATTTTATTCATCCATTTTCGACGGAATTCATTTTCCGTCCAAAATCTTCGACAGAATCCATTTTCCGTCGAAAAACATCACAAAATCAATTTCTTTTGCATTTATTTTATTCATCCATTTTCGACGGAATCCGTTTTCCATCAAAAAAATTCACAATATCAATTTCTTTTGCATTTATTTTATTCATCCATTTTCGACGGGATCCGTTTTCCGTAAAAAAATTTCACAATATCAATTTCTTTTGCATTTATTTTATTCATCCATTATCGACGGAATCCATTTTCCATCGAAAAACTTCACAAAATCAATTTCTTTTGCATTTATTTTATTCATCCATTTTCGACGGAATTCGTTTTCCGTCGAAAAACTTCACAAAATAAATTTCTTTTGCATTAATTTTATTCATCCATTTTCGACGGAATACATTTTCCGTCAAAATCTTCGACGGAATCCATTTCCCGTTGAACAACTTCACAAAATCAATTTCTTTTGCATTTATTTTATTCATCCATTTTTCCGTTTTCCGTCGAAAAACTTCACAAAATCAATTTCTTTAGCAATAATTTTATTCATCCATTTTCGACGGAATACATTTTCCGTCAAAAATCATCGACGGAATCCATTTTCCGTTGAACAACTTCACAAAATCAATTTCTTTTGCATTTATTTTTTTCATCCATTTTCGACGGAATCCATTTTCCATCGGATAACTTTACAAAATCAATTTCTTTTCCAATTTACTTTATTCATCCGTTTTATACGGAATTCGTTTTCCGTCAAAAAATCTTCGACGGAATCCATTTTCTGTCAAGAATCTTCTACGGAATCCGTTTTCCGTCGAAAAACTTCACAAAATCAATTTCTTTTGCATATATTTTATTCATCCATTTTCGACGGAATTCATTTTCCGTCCAAAATCTTCGACAGAATCCATTTTCCGTCGAAAAACTTCACAAAATCAATTTCTTTTGCATTTATTTTATTCATCCATTTTCGACGGAATCCGTTTTCCATCAAAAAAATTCACAATATCAATTTCTTTTGCATTTATTTTATTCATCCATTTTCGACGGGATCCGTTTTCCGTAAAAAAATTTCACAATATCAATTTCTTTTGCATTTATTTTATTCATCCATTATCGACGGAATCCATTTTCCATCGAAAAACTTCACAAAATCAATTTCTTTTGCATTTATTTTATTCATCCATTTTCGACGGAATTCGTTTTCCGTCGAAAAACTTCACAAAATAAATTTCTTTTGCATTAATTTTATTCATCCATTTTCGACGGAATACATTTTCCGTCAAAAATCTTCGACGGAATCCATTTCCCGTTGAACAACTTCACAAAATCAATTTCTTTTGCATTTATTTTATTCATCCATTTTCGACGGAATCCGTTTTCCGTCGAAAAACTTCACAAAATCAATTTCTTTAGCATTAATTTTATTCATCCATTTTCGACGGAATACATTTTCCGTCAAAAATCTTCGACGGAATCCATTTTCCGTTGAACAACTTCACAAAATCAATTTCTTTTGCATTTATTTTTTTCATCCATTTTCGACGGAATCCATTTTCCATCGAAAAACTTTACAAAATCAATTTCTTTTCCAATTTATTTTATTCATCCGTTTTTGACGGAATTCGTTTTCCGTCAAAAAATCTTCGACGGATTTCCACTTTCTGTCGAAAAACATCACAAAATCAATTTCTTTTGCATTTATTTTATTCATCCATTATCGATGGAATTCATTTTCCGTCAAAAATCTTCGACGGAATCCATTTTCTGTCAAGAATCTTCTACGGAATCCGTTTTCCGTCGAAAAACTTCACAAAATCAATTTCTTTAGCATTAATTTTATTCATCCATTTTCGACGGAATACATTTTCCGTCAAAAATCTTCGACGGAATCCATTTTCCGTTGAACAACTTCACAAAATCAATTTCTTTTGCATTTATTTTTTTCATCCATTTTCGACGGAATCCATTTTCCATCGAAAAACTTTACAAAATCAATTTCTTTTCCAATTTATTTTATTCATCCGTTTTTGACGGAATTCGTTTTCCGTCAAAAAATCTTCGACGGATTTCCACTTTCTGTCGAAAAACATCACAAAATCAATTTCTTTTGCATTTATTTTTTTCATCCATTTTCGACGGAATTCGTTTTCCGTCGAAAAACTTCACAAAATAAATTTCTTTTGCATTAATTTTATTCATCCATTTTTGACGGAATACATTTTCCGTCAAAAATCTTCTACGGAATCCATTTCCCGTTGAACAACTTCACAAAATCAATTTCTTTTGCATTTATTTTTTTCATCCATTATCGATGGAATTCATTTTCCGTCAAAAATCTTCTACGGAATCCATTTCCCGTTGAACAACTTCACAAAATCAATTTCTTTTGCATTTAATTTATTCATCCATTATCGATGGAATTCATTTTCCGTCAAAAATCTTCGACGGAATCCATTTTCCGTCAAAAATCTTCTACGGACTCCATTTTTTCGTCGAAAAACTTCACAAAATCAATTTCTTTCGCATTTATTTTATTCATCCATTTTCGACGGAATTCATTTTCCGTCAAAAATCTTCGACGGAATCCATTTTCCGTCAAAAATCTTCACAAAATCAATTTCTTTTGCATTTATTTTATTCATCCATTTTCGACGGAATCCGTTTTCCATAAAAAAAATTCACAATATCAATTTCTTTTGCATTTATTTTATTCATCCATTTTCGACGGGATCCGTTTTCCGTAAAAAAATTTCACAATATCAATTTCTTTTGCATTTATTTTATTCATCCATTATCGACGGAATCCATTTTCCATCGAAAAACTTCACAAAATCAATTTCTTTTGCATTTATTTTATTCATCCATTTTCGACGGAATTCATTTTCCGTCGAAAAACTTCACAAAATAAATTTCTTTTGCATTAATTTTATTCATCCATTTTCGACGGAATACATTTTCCGTCAAAAATCTTCTACGGAATCCATTTCCCGTTGAACAACTTCACAAAATCAATTTCTTTTGCATTTATTTTTTTCATCCATTTTCGACGGAATCCATTTTCCATCGAAAAACTTTACAAAATCAATTTCTTTTCCAATTTACTTTATTCATCCGTTTTATACGGAATTCGTTTTCCGTCAAAAAATCTTCGACGGATTTCCACTTTCTGTCGAAAAACATCACAAAATCAATTTCTTTTGCATTTATTTTATTCATCCATTATCGATGGAATTCATTTTCCGTCAAAAATCTTTGACGGAATCCATTTTCCGTCAAAAATCTTCTACGGACTCCATTTTTTCGTCGAAAAACTTCACAAAATCAATTTCTTTCGCATTTATTTTATTCATCCATTTTCGACGGAATTCATTTTCCGTCAAAAATCTTCGACGGAATCCATTTTCCGTCGAAAAACTTCACAAAATCAATTTCTTTTGCATTTATTTTATTCATCCGTTTTCGATGGAATTCATTTTTCGTCAAAAATCTTCGACGGAATCCATTTTCTGTCAAGAATCTTCTACGGAATCCGTTTTCCGTCGAAAAACTTCACAAAATCAATTTCTTTTGCATATATTTTATTCATCCATTTTCGACGGAATTCATTTTCCGTCCAAAATCTTCGACAGAATCCATTTTCCGTCGAAAAACATCACAAAATCAATTTCTTTTGCATTTATTTTATTCATCCATTTTCGACGGAATCCGTTTTCCATCAAAAAAATTCACAATATCAATTTCTTTTGCATTTATTTTATTCATCCATTTTCGACGGGATCCGTTTTCCGTAAAAAAATTTCACAATATCAATTTCTTTTGCATTTATTTTATTCATCCATTATCGACGGAATCCATTTTCCATCGAAAAACTTCACAAAATCAATTTCTTTTGCATTTATTTTATTCATCCATTTTCGACGGAATTCGTTTTCCGTCGAAAAACTTCACAAAATAAATTTCTTTTGCATTAATTTTATTCATCCATTTTCGACGGAATACATTTTCCGTCAAAAATCTTCGACGGAATCCATTTCCCGTTGAACAACTTCACAAAATCAATTTCTTTTGCATTTATTTTTTTCATCCATTTTCGACGGAATCCATTTTCCATCGAAAAACTTTACAAAATCAATTTCTTTTCCAATTTATTTTATTCATCCGTTTTTGACGGAATTCGTTTTCCGTCAAAAAAAATTTCCACTTTCTTCGAAAAACATCACAAAATAGGCATTAATTTTATTCATCCATTTTCGACGGAATACATTTTCCGTCAAAAATCTTCTACGGAATCCATTTCCCGTTGAACAACTTCACAAAATCAATTTCTTTTGCATTTAATTTATTCATCCATTATCGATGGAATTCATTTTCCGTCAAAATCTTCGACGGAATCCATTTTCCGTCAAAAATCTTCTACGGACTCCATTTTTTCGTCGAAAAACTTCACAAAATCAATTTCTTTCGCATTTATTTTATTCATCCATTTTCGACGGAATTCATTTTCCGTCAAAAATCTTCGACGGAATCCATTTTCCGTCGAAAAACTTCACAAAATCAATTTCTTTTGCATTTATTTTATTCATCCGTTTTCGATGGAATTCATTTTCCGTCAAAAATCTTCGACGGAATCCATTTTCTGTCAAGAATCTTCTACGGAATCCGTTTTCCGTCGAAAAACTTCACAAAATCAATTTCTTTTGCATATATTTTATTCATCCATTTTCGACGGAATTCATTTTCCGTCCAAAATCTTCGACAGAATCCATTTTCCGTCGAAAAACATCACAAAATCAATTTCTTTTGCATTTATTTTATTCATCCATTTTCGACGGAATCCGTTTTCCATCAAAAAAATTCACAATATCAATTTCTTTTGCATTTATTTTATTCATCCATTTTCGACGGGATCCGTTTTCCGTAAAAAAATTTCACAATATCAATTTCTTTTGCATTTATTTTATTCATCCATTATCGACGGAATCCATTTTCCATCGAAAAACTTCACAAAATCAATTTCTTTTGCATTTATTTTATTCATCCATTTTCGACGGAATTCGTTTTCCGTCGAAAAACTTCACAAAATAAATTTCTTTTGCATTAATTTTATTCATCCATTTTCGACGGAATACATTTTCCGTCAAAAATCTTCGACGGAATCCATTTCCCGTTGAACAACTTCACAAAATCAATTTCTTTTGCATTTATTTTTTTCATCCATTTTCGACGGAATCCATTTTCCATCGAAAAACTTTACAAAATCAATTTCTTTTCCAATTTCTTTTATTCATCCGTTTTTGACGGAATTCGTTTTCCGTCAAAAATCTTCAAAATAAACGGATTTCCACTTTCTGTCGAAAAACATCACAAAATCAATTTCTTTTGCATTTATTTTATTCATCCATTATCGATGGAATTCATTTTCCGTCAAAAATCTTCGACGGAATCCATTTTCCGTCAAAAATCTTCTACGGACTCCATTTTTTCGTCGAAAAACTTCACAAAATCAATTTCTTTCGCATTTATTTTATTCATCCATTTTCGACGGAATTCATTTTCCGTCAAAAATCTTCGACGGAATCCATTTTCCGTCGAAAAACTTCACAAAATCAATTTCTTTTGCATTTATTTTATTCATCCGTTTTCGATGGAATTCATTTTCCGTCAAAAATCTTCGACGGAATCCATTTTCTGACAAAAATCTTCTACGGAATCCATTTTTCGTCGAAAAACTTCACAAAATCAATTTCTTTTGCATATATTTTATTCATCCATTTTCGACGGAATTCATTTTCCGTCCAAAATCTTCGACAGAATCCATTTTCCGTCGAAAAACATCACAAAATCAATTTCTTTTGCATTTATTTTATTCATCCATTTTCGACGGAATCCGTTTTCCATCAAAAAAATTCACAATATCAATTTCTTTTGCATTTATTTTATTCATCCATTTTCGACGGGATCCGTTTTTCGTAAAAAAATTTCACAATATCAATTTCTTTTGCATTTATTTTATTCATCCATTATCGACGGAATCCATTTTCCATCGAAAAACTTCACAAAATCAATTTCTTTTGCATTTATTTTATTCATCCATTTTCGACGGAATTCGTTTTCCGTCGAAAAACTTCACAAAATAAATTTCTTTTGCATTAATTTTATTCATCCATTTTCGACGGAATACATTTTCCGTCAAAAATCTTCGACGGAATCCATTTCCCGTTGAACAACTTCACAAAATCAATTTCTTTTGCATTTATTTTTTTCATCCATTTTCGACGGAATCCATTTTCCATCGAAAAACTTTACAAAATCAAATTCTTTTCCAATTTATTTTATTCATCCGTTTTTGACGGAATTCGTTTTCCGTCAAAAAATCTTCGACGGATTTCCACTTTCTGTCGAAAAACATCACAAAATAAATTTCTTTGGCATTAATTTTATTCATCCATTTTCGACAAAATCAAAAATCTTTACGGAATCCATTTCCCGTTGAACAACTTCACAAAATCAATTTCTTTTGCATTTAATTTATTCATCCATTATCGATGGAATTCATTTTCCGTCAAAAATCTTCGACGGAATCCATTTTCCGTCAAAAATCTTCTACGGACTCCATTTTTTCGTCGAAAAACTTCACAAAATCAATTTCTTTCGCATTTATTTTATTCATCCATTTTCGACGGAATTCATTTTCCGTCAAAAATCTTCGACGGAATCCATTTTCCGTCGAAAAACTTCACAAAATCAATTTCTTTTACATTTATTTTATTCATCCGTTTTCGATGGAATTCATTTTCCGTCAAAATTCTTCGACGGAATCCATTTTCTGTCAAGAATCTTCTACGGAATCCGTTTTCCGTCGAAAAACTTCACAAAATCAATTTCTTTTGCATATATTTTATTCATCCATTTTCGACGGAATTCATTTTCCGTCCAAAATCTTCGACAGAATCCATTTTCCGTCGAAAAACTTCACAAAATCAATTTCTTTTGCATTTATTTTATTCATCCATTTTCGACGGAATCCGTTTTCCATCAAAAAAATTCACAATATCAATTTCTTTTGCATTTATTTTATTCATCCATTTTCGACGGGATCCGTTTTCCGTAAAAAAATTTCACAATATCAATTTCTTTTGCATTTATTTTATTCATCCATTATCGACGGAATCCATTTTCCATCGAAAAACTTCCAAAATCAATTTCTTTTGCATTTATTTTATTCATCCATTTTCGACGGAATTCGTTTTCCGTCGAAAAATTTCACAAAATAAATTTCTTTTGCATTAATTTTATTCATCCATTTTCGACGGAATACATTTTCCTTCAAAAATCTTCGACGGAATCCATTTCCCATTGAACAACTTCACAAAATCAATTTCTTTTGCATTTATTTTATTCATCCATTTTCGACGGAATCCGTTTTCCGTCGAAAAACTTCACAAAATCAATTTCTTTAGCATTAATTTTATTCATCCATTTTCGACGGAATACATTTTCCGTCAAAAATCTTCGACGGAATCCGTTTTCCGTTGAACAACTTCACAAAATCAATTTCTTTTGCATTTATTTTTTTTCATCCATTTTCGACGGAATCCATTTTCCATTGAAAAACTTTACAAAATCAATTCCTTTTCCAATTTATTTTATTCATCCGTTTTTGACGGAATTCGTTTTCCGTCAAAAAATCTTCGACGGATTTCCACTTTCTGTCGAAAAATATCACAAAATCAATTTCTTTTGCATTTATTTTATTCATCCATTATCGATGGAATTCATTTTCCGTCAAAAATCTTCGACGGAATCCATTTTCTGTCAAGAATCTTCTACGGAATCCGTTTTCCGTCGAAAAACTTCACAAAATCAATTTCTTTAGCATTAATTTTATTCATCCATTTTCGACGGAATACATTTTCCGTCAAAAATCTTCGACGGAATCCATTTTCCGTTGAACAACTTCACAAAATCAATTTCTTTTGCATTTATTTTTTTCATCCATTTTCGACGGAATCCATTTTCCATCGAAAAACTTTACAAAATCAATTTCTTTTCCAATTTATTTTATTCATCCGTTTTTGACGGAATTCGTTTTCCGTCAAAAAATCTTCGACGGATTTCCACTTTCTGTCGAAAAACATCACAAAATCAATTTCTTTTGCATTTATTTTATTCATCCATTATCGATGGAATTCATTTTCCGTCAAAAATCTTCGACGGAATCCATTTTCCGTCAAAAATCTTCTACGGACTCCATTTTTTCGTCGAAAAACTTCACAAAATCAATTTCTTTCGCATTTATTTTATTCATCCATTTTCGACGGAATTCATTTTCCGTCAAAAATCTTCGACGGAATCCATTTTTCGTCGAAAAACTTCACAAAATCAATTTCTTTTGCATTTATTTTATTCATCCGTTTTCGATGGAATTCATTTTTCGTCAAAAATCTTCGACGGAATCCATTTTCTGTCAAGAATCTTCTACGGAATCCGTATTCCGTCGAAAAACTTCACAAAATCAATTTCTTTTGCATTTATTTTTTTCATCCATTTTCGACGGAATTCGTTTTCCGTCGAAAAACTTCACAAAATAAATTTCTTTTGCATTAATTTTATTCATCCATTTCGACGGAATACATTTTCCGTCAAAAATCTTCTACGGAATCCATTTCCCGTTGAACAACTTCACAAAATCAATTTCTTTTGCATTTATTTTTTTCATCCATTTTCGACGGAATCCATTTTCCATCGAAAAACTTTACAAAATCAATTTCTTTTCCAATTTACTTTATTCATCCGTTTTATACGGAATTCGTTTTCCGTCAAAAAATCTTCGACAGATTTCCACTTTCTGTCGAAAAACATCACAAAATCAATTTCTTTTGCATCTATTTTATTCATCCATTATCGATGGAATTCATTTTCCGTCAAAAATCTTTGACGGAATCCATTTTCCGTCAAAAATCTTCTACGGACTCCATTTTTTCGTCGAAAAACTTCACAAAATCAATTTCTTTCGCATTTATTTTATTCATCTATTTTCGACGGAATTCATTTTCCGTCAAAAATCTTCGACGGAATCCATTTTCCGTCGAACAACTTCACAAAATCAATTTCTTTTGCATTTATTTAATTCATCCATTTTCGACGGAATACATTTTCCGTCTAAAATCTTCGACGGAATCCATTTTCTGAAATCTTCAAAAATCTTACGGAATCCGTTTTCCGTCGAAAAACTTCACAAAATCAATTTCTTTTGCATATATTTTATTCATCCATTTTCGACGGAATTCATTTTCCGTCCAAAATCTTCGACAGAATCCATTTTCCGTCGAAAAACATCACAAAATCAATTTCTTTTGCATTTATTTTATTCATCCATTTTCGACGGAATCCGTTTTCCATCAAAAAAATTCACAATATCAATTTCTTTTGCATTTATTTTATTCATCCATTTTCGACGGGATCCGTTTTTCGTAAAAAAATTTCACAATATCAACTTCTTTTCCATTTATTTTATTCATCCATTATCGACGGAATCCATTTTCCATCGAAAAACTTCACAAAATCAATTTCTTTTGCATTTATTTTATTCATCCATTTTCGACGGAATTCGTTTTCCGTCGAAAAACTTCACAAAATAAATTTCTTTTGCATTAATTTTATTCATCCATTTTCGACGGAATACATTTTCCGTCAAAAATCTTCGACGGAATCCATTTCCCGTTGAACAACTTCACAAAATCAATTTCTTTTGCATTTATTTTTTTCATCCATTTTCGACGGAATCCATTTTCCATCGAAAAACTTTACAAAATCAAATTCTTTTCCAATTTATTTTATTCATCCGTTTTTGACGGAATTCGTTTTCCGTCAAAAAATCTTCGACGGATTTCCACTTTCTGTCGAAAAACATCACAAAATAAATTTCTTTTGCATTAATTTTATTCATCCATTTTCGACGGAATACATTTTCCGTCAAAAATCTTCTACGGAATCCATTTCCCGTTGAACAACTTCACAAAATCAATTTCTTTTGCATTTAATTTATTCATCCATTATCGATGGAATTCATTTTCCGTCAAAAATCTTCGACAGAATCCATTTTCCGTCAAAAATCTTCTACGGACTCCATTTTTTCGTCGAAAAACTTCACAAAATCAATTTCTTTCGCATTTATTTTATTCATCCATTTTCGACGGAATTCATTTTCCGTCAAAAATCTTCGACGGAATCCATTTTCCGTCGAAAAACTTCACAAAATCAATTTCTTTTACATTTATTTTATTCATCCGTTTTTGATGGAATTCATTTTCCGTCAAAATTCTTCGACGGAATCCATTTTCTGTCAAGAATCTTCTACGGAATCCGTTTTCCGTCGAAAAACTTCACAAAATCAATTTCTTTTGCATATATTTTATTCATCCATTTTCGACGGAATTCATTTTCCGTCCAAAATCTTCGACAGAATCCATTTTCCGTCGAAAAACTTCACATAATCAATTTCTTTTGCATTTATTTTATTCATCCATTTTCGACGGAATCCGTTTTCCATCAAAAAAATTCACAATATCAATTTCTTTTGCATTTATTTTATTCATCCATTTTCGACGGGATCCGTTTTCCGTAAAAAAATTTCACAATATCAATTTCTTTTGCATTTATTTTATTCATCCATTATCGACGGAATCCATTTTCCATCGATACGGAATTCATTTTCCGTCCAAAATCTTCGACGGAATCCATTTTCCGTCGAAAAACTTCACAAAATCAATTTCTTTTGCATATATTTTATTCATCCATTTTCGACGGAATCCGTTTTCCATCAAAAAATTTCACAATATCAATTTCTTTTGCATTTATTTTATTCATCCATTTTCGACGGAATCCGTTTTCCGTAAAAAAAATTCACAAAATTAATTTCTTTTGCATATATTTTATTCATCCATTTTCGACGGAATTCATTTTCCGTCAAAAATCTTCTACGGACTCCATTTTTTCGTCGAAAAACTTCACAAAATCAATTTCTTTCACATTTATTTTATTCATCCATTTTCGACGGAATTCATTTTCCTTCAAAAATCTTCGACGGAATCCATTTTCCGTCGAATAACTTCACAAAATCAATTTCTTTTGCATTTATTTTATTCATCCATTATCGATGGAATTCATTTTCCGTCAAAAATCTTCGACGGAATCCATTTTCTGTCAAGAATCTTCTACGGAATCCATTTTCCGTCGAAAAACTTCACAAAATCAATTTCTTTTGCATATATTTTATTCATCCATTTTCGACGGAATTCATTTTCCTTCAAAAATCTTAGACGGAATCCATTTTCCGTCGAAAAACTTCACAAAATCAATTTCTTTTGCATTTATTTTATTCGTCCGTTTTCGATGGAATTCATTTTCCGTCTAAAATCTTCGACGGAATCCATTTTCTGTCAAGAATCTTCTACGGAATCCATTTTCCGTCGAAAAACTTCACCAAATCAATTTCTTTTGCATATATTTTATTCATCCATTTTCGACGGAATTCATTTTCCATCAAAAATCTTCTACGGACTCCATTTTTTCGTCGAAAAACTTCACAAAATCAATTTCTTTCACATTTATTTTATTCATCCATTTTCGACGGAATTCATTTTCCTTCAAAAATCTTCGACGGAATCCATTTTCCGTCGAATAACTTCACAAAATCAATTTCTTTTGCATATATTTTATTCATCCATTTTCGACGGAATCCGTTTTCCATCAAAAAATTTCACAATATCAATTTCTTTTGCATTTATTTTATTCATCCATTTTCGACGGAATCCGTTTTCCGTAAAAAAAATTCACAAAATTAATTTCTTTTGCATATATTTTATTCATCCATTTTCGACGGAATTCATTTTCCGTCAAAAATCTTCTACGGACTCCATTTTTTCGTCGAAAAACTTCACAAAATCAATTTCTTTCACATTTATTTTATTCATCCATTTTCGACGGAATTCATTTTCCTTCAAAAATCTTCGACGGAATCCATTTTCCGTCGAATAACTTCACAAAATCAATTTCTTTTGCATTTATTTTATTCATCCATTATCGATGGAATTCATTTTCCGTCAAAAATCTTCGACGGAATCCATTTTCTGTCAAGAATCTTCTACGGAATCCATTTTCCGTCGAAAAACTTCACAAAATCAATTTCTTTTGCATATATTTTATTCATCCATTTTCGACGGAATTCATTTTCCTTCAAAAATCTTAGACGGAATCCATTTTCCGTCGAAAAACTTCACAAAATCAATTTCTTTTGCATTTATTTTATTCGTCCGTTTTCGATGGAATTCATTTTCCGTCTAAAATCTTCGACGGAATCCATTTTCTGTCAAGAATCTTCTACGGAATCCATTTTCCGTCGAAAAGATTCACATAATCAATTTCTTTTGCATATATTTTATTCATCCATTTTCGACGGAATTCATTTTCCGTCAAAAATCTTCTACGGACTCCATTTTTTCGTCGAAAAACTTCACAAAATCAATTTCTTTCACATTTATTTTATTCATCCATTTTCGACGGAATTCATTTTCCTTCAAAAATCTTCGACGGAATCCATTTTCCGTCGAATAACTTCACAAAATCAATTTCTTTTGCATTTATTTTATTCGTCCGTTTTCGATGGAATTCATTTTCCGACAAAAATCTTCGACGGAATCCATTTTCTGTCAAGAATCTTCTACGGAATCCTTTTTCCGTCGAAAAACTTCACAAAATCAATTTCTTTTGCATATATTTTATTCATCCATTTTCTACGGAATTCATTTTCCGTCAAAAATCTTCGACGGAATCCATTTTCCGTCGAAAAACTTCACAAAATCAATTTCTTTTGCATATATTTTATTCATCCATTTTCGACGGAATCCGTTTTCCATCAAAAAATTTCACAATATCAATTTCTTTTGCATTTATTTTATTCATCCATTTTCGACGGAATCCGTTTTCCGTAAAAAAAATTCACAAAATTAATTTCTTTTGCATTTATTTTATTCATCCATTTTCGAATGATTCATTTTCCGTCAAAAATCTTCGAAAAACTTCACAAAATCAATTTCTTTTGCATTAATTAATTCATCCATTTTCGACGGAATTCATTTTCCGTCAAAAATCTTCCCAAAATCAATTTCTTTTGCATTTCTTTTATTCATCCGTTTTCGACGGAATACATTTTTCGTCAAAAATCTTCAACGGAATCCATTTTTCGTCGAAAAACTTCACAAAATCAATTTCTTTCGCATTTATTTTATTCATCCATTTTCGACGGAATTCATTTTCCGTCAAAAATCTTCGACAGAATCCATTTTTCGTCGAAAAACTTCTCAAAATCAATTTCTTTTGGATTTATTTTATTCATCCATTTTCCATGGAATTCATTTTCCGTCAAAAATCTTCGACGGAGTCCATTTCCTGTCAAGAATCTTCTACGGAATCCGTTTTCCGTCGAAAAACTTCACAAAATCAATTTCTTTTGCATTTATTTTATTCGTCCGTTTTCGATGGAATTCATTTTCCGTCAAAAATCTTCGACGGAATCCATTTTCTGTCAAGAATCTTCTACGGAATCCGTTTTCCGTCGAAAAACTTCACAAAATCAATTTCTTTCGCATTTATTTTATTCATCCATTTTCGACGGAATTCATTTTCCGTCAAAAATCTTCGACAGAATCCATTTTTCGTCGAAAAACTTCTCAAAATCAATTTCTTTTGGATTTATTTTATTCATCCATTTTCCATGGAATTCATTTTCCGTCAAAAATCTTCGACGGAGTCCATTTCCTGTCAAGAATCTTCTACGGAATCCATTTTCCGTCGAAAAACTTCACAAAATCAATTTCTTTTGCATTTATTTTATTCATCCGTTTTCGACGGAATTCATTTTCTGTCAAAAATCTTCGACGGAATCCATTTTCCATCAAAAATCTTCTACGAAATCCATTTTCCGTCGAAAAACTTCAAAAAATCAATTTCTTTTGCATTTATTATATTAATCCGTTTTCGACGCAATTCTTTTTCCGTTGAAATACTTCACAAAATCAATTTCTTTTGCATTTATTTTATTCATCCGTTTTCGACGGAATACATTTTCCGTCAAAAAATTTCGACCTAATCCATTTTCCGTCGAAAAACTTCACAAAATCAATTTCTTTTGCATTTATTTTATTCATCCATGTTCGATGGAATTTATTTTCCGTCAAAAATCTTCGACGGAATCCATTTTCCGTCAAAAATCTTCACAAAATCAATTTCTTTTGCATTTATTTTATTCATCCGTTTTCGACGGAATTTGTTTTCCGTCGAAAAACTTCACAAAATCAATTTCTTTTGCATTTATTTTATTCATCCGTTTTCGACGGAATACATTTTTCGTCAAAAATGTTCGACGGACCATTTTTCATCGAAAAACTTCATAAAATCAATTTCTTTTACATTTATTTTATTCATCCATTTTCGACGGAATTCATTTTCCTTCAAAAATCTTCGACGGAATCCTTTTTCCGTCGAAAAACTTCACAAAATCAATTTCTTTTGCATTTATTTTATTCATCCATTTTCGACGGAATTCATTTTCCGTCAAAAATCTTCGACGGAATCCATTTTCCGTCGAAAAACTTCACAAAATCAATTTCTTTTGCATTTATTTTATTCATCCGTTTTCGACGGAATTTGTTTTCCGTCGAAAAACTTCACAAAATCAATTTATTTTGCATTTATTTTATTCATCCGTTTTCGACGGAATACATTTTTCGTCAAAAATCTTCGACGGAATACATTTTGCGTCGAAAAACTTGATAAAATCAATTTCTTTTACATTTATTTTATTCATCCATTTTCGACGGAATTCATTTTCCTTCAAAAATCTTCGACGGAATCCTTTTTCCGTCGAAAAACTTCACAAAATCAATTTCTTTTGCATTTATTTTATTCATCCATTTTCGACGAAATTCATTTTCCGTCAAAAATCTTCGACGGAATCCATTTTCCGTCGAAAAACTTCACAAAATCAATTTCTTTTGCATTTATTTTATTCATCCGTTTTCGACGGAATTTGTTTTCCGTCGAAAAACTTCACAAAATCAATTTATTTTGCATTTATTTTATTCATCAATTTTCAACTAAATTCATTTTTCGTCAAAAATCTTCGAAGGAATACATTTTGCGTCAAAAAACTTGATAAAATCAATTTCTTTTGCTTTTATTTTTTTCATCCATTTTCGACGGAATTCATTTTCCGTCAAAAATCTTAGACGGAATACATTTTTCGTCGAAAAAATTCATAAAATCAATTTCTTTTGCATTTATTTTATTCATCCATTTTCGACGGTATTCGTTTTTCGTCCAAAATCTTCGACGGAATCCATTTTCCGTCGAAAAACTTCACAAAATCCATTTATTTTGCATTTATTTTATTCATCCGTTTTCGACGGAATTCATTTTCTGTCAAAAATCTTCGAAGGAATCCATTTTCCAACAAAAATCTTCTACGAAATCCATTTTCCGTCGAAAAACTCCAAAAAGTCAATTTCTTTTGCATTTATTATATTAATCCGTTTTCGACGCAATTCTTTTTCCGTTGAAAAACTTCACAAAATCAATTTCTTTTGCATTTATTTTATTCATCCGTTTTCGACGAAATACATTTTCCGTCAAAAAATTTCGACCTAATCCATTTTCCGTCGAAAAACTTCACAAAATCAATTTCTTTTGCATTTATTTTATTCATGCATGTTCAATGGAATTTATTTTCCGTCCAAAATCTTCGACGGAATCCATTTTCCGTCAAAAATCTTCACAAAATCAATTTCTTTTGCATTTATTTTATTCATCCGTTTTCGACGGAATTTGTTTTCCGTCGAAAAACTTCACAAAATAAATTTCTTTTGCATTTATTTTATTCATCCATTTTCGACGGAATACATTTTTCGTCAAAAATGTTCGACGGAATCCATTTTTCATCGAAAAACTTCATAAAATCAATTTCTTTTGCATTTATTTTATTCATCCGTTTTTGACGGAATTTGTTTTTCGTCGAAAAACTTCAGAAAATCAATTTCTTTTGCTTTTATTTTATTAATCCGTTTTCGGTGGAATTCATTTGCCGTCAAAAATTTTCGACGGAATCCATTTTCCGTCAAAAATCTTCTACGGAATCCATTTTCAGTCGAAAAACTTCACAAAATCAATTTCTTTTGCATTTATTTTATTCATCCATTTTCGACGGTATTCGTTTTCCGTCCAAAATCTTCGACGGAATCCATTTTCCATCGAAAAACTTCACAAAATCAATTTCTTTTGCATTTATTTTATTCATCCGTTTTCGACGGAATTCATTTTCTGTCAAAAATCTTCGACGGAATCCATTTTCCATCAAAAATCTTCTACGAAATCCATTTTCCATCGAAAAACTTCAAAAAATCAATTTCTTTTGCATTTATTTTATTAATCCGTTTTCGACGCAATTCTTTTTCCGTTGAAAAACTTCACAAAATCAATTTCTTTTGCATTTATTTTATTCATCCGTTTTCGACGGAATACATTTTCCGTCAAAAAATTTCGACCTAATCCATTTTCCGTCGAAAAACTTCACAAAATCAATTTCTTTTGCATTTATTTTATTCATCCATGTTCGATGGAATTTATTTTCCATCCAAAATCTTCGACGGAATCCATTTTCCGTCAAAAATCTTCACAAAATCAATTTCTTTTGCATTTATTTTATTCATCCGTTTTCGACGGAATTTGTTTTCCGTCGAAAAACTTCACAAAATCAATTTCTTTTGCATTTATTTTATTCATCCGTTTTCGACGGAATACATTTTTCGTCAAAAATGTTCGACGGAATCCATTTTTCATCGAAAAACTTCATAAAATCAATTTCTTTTGCATTTATTTTATTCATCCGTTTTTGACGGAATTTGTTTTTCGTCGAAAAACTTCAGAAAATCAATTTCTTTTGCTTTTATTTTATTAATCCGTTTTCGGTGGAATTCATTTGCCGTCAAAAATTTTCGACGGAATCCATTTTCCGTCAAAAATCTTCTACGGAATCCATTTTCAGTCGAAAAACATCACAAAATCAATTTCTTTTGCATTTATTTTATTCATCCGTTTTCGACGGAATTTGTTTTCTGTCGAAAAACTTCACAAAATCAATTTATTTTGCATTTATTTTATTCGTCCGTTTTCGACGGAATACATTTTTCGTCAAAAATCATCGACGGAATACATTTTGCGTCGAAAAACTTGGTAAAATCTATTTCTTTTG
>JAVKPL010007436.1:0-29937 GCA_032173675.1 Gastrolobium villosum
AAAACACTGTTTTAAGCTATTGCGCGCGCCGTTGGCACGCTTCCCCAAACTAACTTAATTCCATCAAATATTATCAGAAATCATATTTCATAGTTCTATAGACCATTTATAACTCATATTTGAAACCTAGAGCTCAAAACTCAACTGGCACATTTTACGGTGCAATCGTACCGCTGTATTTTTACCCGATAAAAACACTATTCACTAATTTTTCTGAAACTTGCCTATCCACTCAATTTTTCGTTCTGAATCCATTTCCAGTGTTATTTTTACCATCTGAGACCTTCTACTCAATTTTTACCTTCCTAGGGTTGTGTATTGACTAATTACTGTTTTGCCCTTTCTTTGTATTTTGGCCTAATCTTTAGGATTTTCACTAATTCTTCACTTAATCACTCATTTAATATTTTAATACTTAATTTAAAATTGCGAGGTGTTATATTCACCCCACCTTTTAGAATTTTGTCCGCAAAATTAACATCTTAACGATCCCGTAACACGGGGTGTAATCGGAGAATCTCATCTTTCCACTCTCGACTTGCCTTCTTAGGCGTGCATCTTTACAATTTTACATTCGTCACACGCAGAACCTCATTTCTGTGGTATCCATCATTACTTAGTCCTTCACAAACTTGATAATTTTGGGGATCTGACCCTTTTATTCATTATATCTTCACTGTTTCCTTAAATCATTGTTGCTTTTTCGTTAACTATAGTTCATAATATACTCATTTTACAACTTGTCACTTATGGTGCCACGACCTTTAATTCGCAATACTTTAAGCTTTTCATGGCTTACGGTTACACTTTCACCAATTTATAGGTAATATATGACCACATTACAATTTGTCTGTCTCACTTCATCTCATTCTCATTTTTATCTATCTTTCTGACCCAATGTCGTTCCCAAAATCTCTAGTCGTCTCCAAACTAGGCTCTAACCGTTCTCATGTACATCCACTAGTTATTCCTGGAGTATTTCCAGCTCACACTTTCTTTAGTACTTAACTCTTTTCGCTGTCCTCACTGTTCAACCATACTCAAATCTACTATTCCTCTCCATTACTGTTACTACTCTTATCATTTCATTGTTTTCTTGGCTTTCACCCAAGCACATACTTTCTAGTTTCAAGGGCACTTTGTCATTTCCTACAATTCTGACTCACATTAAATTCTATACTCATATACTTTATTTTTCCTCGTCACGTGTCTTCACCTCTTCTTAGGTGAAGACATATGGAGAATAAAGACATATATATATATTCAAGTAATAATCATCTATCAATTCAATTTCGGACTTAAATATACTAATATGAATATATGATTACAAGAAATATAACATATAGAAAAGTGAAAGGCAACCGGCCAACATTTTGGAGAATAAAGACATATATATTCAAGTAATAATCATCTATCAATTCAATTTCTTCCTTTTCATCTTCTGTCTTGATTTGGCTTCGCCTGATGATTGGTAATAATCATCATCTATCAATTTCTTCCTTTTCAGCTTCTGCCTTGATTTGGCTTTGCCTGATGATTGGCAATGATCATCATCTATCAATTTCTTCCTTTTCAGCTTCTGCCTTGATTTGGCTTGGTAATGATCATCATCTATCAATTTCTTCTTTTCAGCTTCTGCCATGATTTGGCTTGGTAATGATCATCATCATCTATCAATTTCTTCCTTTTCAGCTTCTGCCTTGATTTGCCTTCGCCTAGTAAATAAATAAAAATCTTAATATCCACCAAATGAATACAAAACTACAATAAAGAAATCATTAGTATAGTAAACAAACCAGAAACATCAACATAGCTTTCTTTGTCAAGCAAAATCAAGTTGTATGTGAAGTCAGATGTAACAGCCGTTACGTACCGGTATTGTTAACATTGATTATGATATTAAGCGCAGTTACAATCACAGTAGTTGGGTTAATTAAATTACGGGTAAACTTTTTCTTTATTCGTGTTCCTTTTTATAACCAATACCTTTTCCGTAATCAATTAAAACAACACCATAATTGTAAATGCAAAACGCGGAAGCAAACAGTCTACTAACATCACTAATCATTCTTTTTATTCAACTCATTTAAACTCATCAACTTATTTTCATTTCTTACCATATTCTAGCCCTTTACCTAAGCTACGCGTGGTTTCAAACCACGTACCATTTGGAGTTCTACCCACCAAGTTATGCCTCTTTCTTTAAGTCAAGAAAAACCTGAATTTTCAAAAATTGCACTGTGGTAATCGATTACCAGTGGGTGGTAATCGATTACCACCTGTCAAAAATGAGGCAGTAGCCAAATTTTGACCTCCTCTGTTCTGGTAATCGATTACCAAGCTTGGGTAATCGATTACCTCACATGGTAATCGATTACCAAGCCTCAGTAATCGATTACCAGTGAAGACAGTAGCTGATTTTTCGTCCCCTGTTGCATGGTAATCGATTACCATGCTTGGGTAATCGATTACTATGCAGCAAAATGACAGATTACAGCATTTTAAGCCCCAAAAAGGGTTGTGTAATTCATCCCTAACCCCTTGATACTCCACACAACACTTAAACATACTCTAATCTAGGCACTAGGCCCTTCAAACATGCATTTCCATTCATTAAAGCATCATTTACATAGTCTTTAATATAATGGCCATTTCACATCAAATATGGTCCATTTTACAACATCTTTGCCAAGGCTTCAATTACAATGAATGTGGCCATGGACAAGTGTAACAGCCCGTTACGTACCGGTATTGTTAACATTGATTATGATATTAAGCGCAGTTACAATCACAGTAATTGGTTAATTAAATTACGGGCAAATTTTTTTCCTTTTATCATATTCCTTTTTATAACAATATCCGTTTCCGTAATCAATTAAAACAACACCATAATTGTAAATGCAAAACGCGGAAGCAAATAGTCTACTAACATCACTAATCATTCTTTTTATTCAACTCATTTAAACTCATCAACTTATTTTCATTTCTTACCATTTTCTAGCCTTTTACATAAGCTACGCGTGGTTTCAGAACGCACCATTTGGAGTTCTTCCCACCAAGTTATGCCCCTTTCTTTAAGTCAGGAAAAACCTGAATTTTCAAAATTTCCACTGTGGTAATCGATTACCAGTGGGTGGTAATCGATTACCACCTGTCAAAAATGAGGCAGTAGCCAATTTTTCAATTCCTCTGTTCTGGTAATCGATTACCAAGCTTGGGTAATCGATTACCTCACATGGTAATCGATTACCAAGCCTCAGTAATCGATTACCAGTGAAGACAGTAGCCAAATTTCGTCCCCTGTTGCATGGTAATCGATTACCATGCTTGGGTAATCGATTACTATGCAGTAAAAGTGACAGATTACAGCATTTTAAGCCCAAGAAGGGTTGTGTAATCCATCCCTAACCTCTTAGTACTCCACACAACACTTAAACATACTATGATTAAGGCTCTAGGCCCTTCAAACATGCATTTTCATTCAATTAAGGATCATTTACAAGTCTTTAATCCAATGGCCATTTTACAACAATTATGGACCATTTTACAACATTCTTGCAAAGACTCCAATTACAATGAATGTGGCAATGGACAAGTCCCATGCTCACTCAAATATACAATAGGTTCCAAAGTTATACATATACATCATATTGAAGAATCTAACATGTAGTCATGAACATACAAAGCATGGCATTTTCAACATGCATAAGTTCATGATCTAATTTTAAAGCAGATACATATGCAAGGTATGTCCCTATCCAATGCTCATCACATGGTGCCTCCAATATGCACCTCATGCTCCACTCTTCCAGGCTCAACCTAACCTGAAATGATGCCCCACAACACGGGGTGAGATATATAAATATATCTCAGTAAACCAAGGGCCCTGGAGGTTTCTCCACCCCATGGCTCACTCAATGTGCAAATACAACATCATATAATATGCATGTAATACAATATCACCCATCAACTGGAGACAACCCAAGAACATCCACTCATGGATTCATGTTCAAGGACTCCATCATATAACTCCCGAGACAGTCCTGGCGCCTCTCCCATGGTTGAGCAGACTCCATGGCAATACCCAACCGGAACTCCTCATGAGCCCTATCCGGCGGACGTCCCCGTTTGGATCATCCTGGCGCCGCTCCCAGAGTCGACTCCACGGCAAAACCCGACTGGCATTCTCACAAGGACGAACCCAGCGGATGTCCAAACTCCAACACACGTCAACTGGCCAGTGACCAAACAATTTTCACAAAATCAAGCAATATGCATACAAGCACACAATCACACAATGTCATAACCACATAATCCAACCACAACCATCCACTAGGTGTGGTGGAGCACACAAGGGCTAAACCCCAGTTCCAATGGTTACCTCAATACCGAGCCCATGCTCCAAACGTAAGCTCCAAGCTTACCCGCTTCCAAAGCGTCCAAAAGAGGCAACCTAGATAATCCACAACATGATTATCAATACAATTCCAAATCAAACATTAAGTCTCAAATAATCATTCATTTAGTCACTTAGGCCAAAGGCTATTCTTCCATATCATTTTACTTCAACCTCCTTTATAGATTCATTTACCAATTACACCATACATCACACATTCTTTCTTCTCATTCCACTTTACCACACTATACTATCATCCAATTAAACATCATTTTATATCATACTCCATCAAATTCACAACCTTTACATCATTTTTCCTCCAAACCACTCTATGGTTCGAATCCCTCAAGGTTGACTCTACAAGGTTTTCAATTCCATTTTAACACACACACTAATCATATCATCATATTATCAACCTATACCAATGGTCCACCATTCAATTATTCAATTACACCACATGCCAATTTCACAAAATTATGAAACTCAACCCAAAATTTCCTAAGTTAAAACCTAACTTTTTCACCAAAATTTATCATAGCATTTCTAGCTTTTATGCATCATTCTAAGGCCTTTTCATCTAATAGCATTTTTCCATTTGGGCTCTCTATCATCACACATCTAAAATCAAAGATTCAAAGCATAATTTCTAGATCTACAAAACCAACCACAAAAGTACCACAAATATACTCACCATCTAGTGTAGGAACACCACCAAGGCTCCATCAATCCAAAAGAGCTCCAAAAACTCCAAGAACACCTAAGGGTTCGAATCTGATTTTGCTCAAAAACGCAGCAAGGAGGTTGATTCAAGGCTTCTAAGTGTTACCAATGGATCTAGAAGGTTGTTTACAATAGATTTCAACACCAAAATCAAGTGATTTGGTGGAGAATAGAGAAAATGGTGGAAGAAGAGAGAAATGACCCATTTTCTTGCAACAATGGAGGCTCACGGGTGAAAAGAAGAAAAAGAAGAAGAAAAGGAGGAGGGAGGCGTGGGGTCAAGTGAGTTTTGGCCCCGCGGGTCCCACACGCGATCTAATTTTCACTCCGATAAAAATTCTGATCATATATTCTTAATCTACATATTTTTCCAGTCCATGACATATTTTTCTTTCCTCAAAATATTGATAAAATTTTCACACTTATCGGTACACTCGTACCGTAGTATTTAACACTAAAAAATCACTATTCATCAATTTTTCCCAATTTTGCCTATTCACTCAATTTTCCGCCCTGATTCCATTTCCAGCATTATTTTTGTCATATTAAATCTCTAACTCCATTTTTCATGCCTCGGTTTACGTTTTTGGCAAATTACCATTTTGCCCTTTTTGCCCATTTTGGCCCTAATTCTCGGATTTTCACTAATCCTCCCCTCTTAAACCCATATTTCATCAATTAATTTCACATTTTATTTTCCGAGGTGTTATACTCACCCCACCTTTTAGGAATTTTGTCCGCAAAATCAACTATGCACATATGCTAACTCGGGATACAGCCAGAGAATCTCAGTCCCCCGTACCCAAGAAGCTCCATCCAGTGCGCGGACACCAACATAATTATTTAAATTTTTATCTTTTGGCTTTCCAGCCACATTTCACAATAGTCTTGCCTTTCAAAGGCCCAATGGGAGACCTCAAGTCCTTCCCAATTTCAATCTCAACCGGTGACACCACATGTGAACAACCGGAGTGCACCACACAGTTGTGCACTTTTTCTGCTTTACCAAGCCAATTTCTTGTAATTTCTTTTCAGTTTCGTTTCACAAGTCCGGCTACCTAGCACATATAGCCCATAATTTCTCTTGGCAGGTTTTCCTACCAAATTAACATATCAACCTATATACCCATAGGGTTATGCTACATCCTATTCAATCTGTGCCACACAGGCAACTCTTACTTATTGGCGCAATACAGCCACAATTTTCCTTCTTTGCTATTTATTTTCACGGAGTATTAACTCTTGTCATCAATTGTTCCACATTTCTTATTTCACATTACACACTATTATGGAATCTCACAGCCTCTCAGTGCAATTCACCGAGTAATCACCCAATTCACGCTCACTTTGCTTTTATTTTCTGAGGGACAATTCCCCATTTTTGGCACCTAGCCACAACTCGTATATCCACATTTTGCTTTTCTTATGTTCTTAACCTATAATGTACCATTTCACCTCAACACTTACCTTTAACAAGCACTATCTCAGTGCTAAACTTTTGAATCCAACTTTACAGGTTTACCAACTCTCGCCAAAACACAACGGCGAATCACTTCATCAAGACATTTTACTGGTACATAATGGACCACACATTACAATTCTTACCTTACATCGGTCCTTTCAAAGCTTTCAACCATGAATCCACTCCTGAATTTTATTCACTAAATCATAATTACATTTTCAATTAATCATCTCCAAACTTGACACACAGTTCATCACTGATTTCTCACATTAAAGGCAACATGCCCAAGATTTCCATTAACAATTTTCTTTAATCATTGTTCCATACTCATGTTATCAATTTCACATGTATTTCATTCTATACACCTCACCTTCATCATTATCATTTCGTTCAATACATCTCACCTTCATTATCATTTCATTCAATACGCCTCACCTTCATTATCATTTCGTTCAACCAGTATGTATCACTCCAAGGTCACACATCATCTCTTTCTCATACCTGTCCCATCATATAGGGATTTTCAAAACCTATTTATCATACCACTAGGAACTAAATCCATCATCATCATTACTTTCATAATTTCATATCCGTTGTTACACAAGTCTCTCGGACCATTCACAGTACTACTGGCACACTCAACCATATATCTTGGTACCTAGTCACGAACAACATCAACATTGTGTATTCCAACACATCACTCACCATAATTTGCATCTACACAACCCCATCCATGACTCTACCACCAGGGTAAAGATATCAACCTTTCATTTCACCAAATACATTTCTCTTTAACAACTAGTATCACACTTTATTACTTGACTATATCATCATTAATCACTTATTAAAATCCTCGGCCACTTTGGCCATCAACTTAGCTTAACGTCTAGCCATCACAAATCTTCCCAAAAGACTTTGACTCAATCCATCATCACCAATCAATTTCCATCCCCTTCACTTAGGGTGACAATCACAACAATTCACTCCACAATTTCCGGAAAACCACAATTCCATACTACCGCACTTGGTATACACTCATGCACATCTCCGAATGCTCAATTTCATAATTCAAACTGCCATCTCATGGCACCTCACACATTTCATCATATTAGGCATATTACTGTTCACTTACAGTTATCCAAATTCACCTCTTGCGTTCCTCACAAGATACAATCCTCTAATGCAATGGGTAAGAACATCCCAGGTTTAACCCCTCGAGCTCTTGCTGTCCTAAGGGCCCCAGGTGCAATGCCCCACCAATCAGAGAATCTGTCCTTATAATTCACGCAAGAAGAGGTAACATGCCATCGGCTGTACTAACAGTCCAACTAACTCAAGGTTCTACCTCACACTACATTACTTATATAACATAGTAATCATCTCCGGGAACATAATTCATACGGAGATAGCCACACAGATAAACACATTCACATCAAATCCGTATATAACGGCAAACAGATTCTTGTATAGATACATAGTGGTATACTAGTTCTATCCTACTCTTGCACCATCCACTATAATTTTTCCAATATGGTTCTTTTCTCAACATTCTACTCATTTAACTTGCCTAGTTATTAGTCTTAGTCCATAACATAATCGCCACCACGTGATTGCAACATCTTTCTCATACTTTGGCACAAAACTTTCAATTCATAACAGTACCCATGTTCGGTACAGTCCTAATCCATTGCCCATCATGACTTACAGAAGCCATGCTCAACACTTTAGAAGATCCACTTCATTCCCATAGCATCACTTTTTATCTCAATATTTCACCATGACACCAAGAGTGCCCTCATTTAACCGTCCATGCATTCTGCGCATCAGGACCACCAGATAAGTTCCAATTTCGAGCAACGCTCGCCTGGGACTTCCAAGAGCAACAACTCTTAGGGTTCAATCCACAAGGGGAAACCCCGGACAACATTTATTGCCACATTATTACCAACATGTGTGCCATGGTTCAACTTGCACACCGGGACTCCATCATGAATCCCCTAACAAATTGAGCATCCAATGACACTCCAAAGAGACAATCTCTTCACATTTCCCATCATAGGGAATTTCCATTGCATAATTGTTCTTTTACCAAAAATAATTTTTTTTTTTCTAGTCCATTACAACACACATATAAATTTCAGGCACCCCGGCCTTCACAAAACATATAGATATACACATTTATACATATTGGCGTTTAGCCATCACAGGATTATTATCCTCATATAATTAAGCCACATCCTCCAATTTACAATGCTCCACAACATTATGGAGGCATATTCGTACCAGTAATACACCACACTCCGTTATACTTTCTCACCTCACATTTGTCAAGTCCAATCATCCATAATTATGGACTTTCATACTTTCAATCCCATTCATCAAATGCCACACATGGCAATTCTCTCAACTTCTTATATTATCCTTTTTACACATATAATATCCTCACTTAGATTAAGCCCACCTTAACTCATCATGGACTAAAGTCCCACTTTCAACATTGAATTTATCTAACACATCATTTCCATAGTTCTTTTAAGTTACTCACAATCCTCAATTCAAATTTTAAAATCTCAATCTATTTCTACATCCAAGCATCTTAAGTCATCCAAGTGTATGCCCTCATCAAGGGTCTTATAACCTTATCATTTTACCCTAAGGTACCCAATATTACACATAAGCATTCATACTCAAGTTTTTTTTTTACAAATTCATTGGGGTTTCAATTCCCACCATGTCAAAGATATACCACTAATTTCCCACATACACTCCATTGTTCTAACTCCCATACATTTAGGGAAGACTTACCAACATCATAATACCCATATCACCCCAGTCAATAATACTTACTCACCATAAGACCACACATTCGACTATGGTAGCATTCTACCCAAAGTGGTTAAAATTCTTATATCAATTCATTCTCACTAAGTCCTCAATGACAGTATCACAATTTATTCTCACTAAGTCCTCAATTATACCAACTTCACTTACTAACATATCCATCCGTGGGGTAGTCAACACTGCAACCACCACCTTAGCCTAAAGACTGGCACTGGTGCTCCAGGGTTGTCACGAAGGCATCTTATACTGACCACACGTTGAACACGAAGAAATGGGTTGATCAGGCCCAAACTAAGGAATCACATGTGTAGCAGTCAATAAGAGTCTACGTACAACTATACAGCACTCACCTCAATTACACAATCATCAGAGTTCCCTAAAGAAACTGCTCTGATACCATAAAATGTAACAGCCCGTTACGTACCGGTATTGTTAACATTGATTATGATATTAAGCGCAGTTACAATCACAGTAATTGGTTAATTAAATTACGGGCAAACTTTTTTCCTTTTATCATATTCCTTTTTATAACAATATCCGTTTCCGTAATCAATTAAAACAACACCATAATTGTAAATGCAAAACGCGGAAGCAAACAGTCTACTAACATCACTAATCATTCTTTTTATTCAACTCATTTAAACTCATCAACTTATTTTCATTTCTTACCATTTTCTAGCCTTTTACATAAGCTACGCGTGGTTTCAGACCACGCACCATTTGGAGTTCTTCCCACCAAGTTATGCCCCTTTCTTTAAGTCAGGAAAAACCTGAATTTTCAAAATTTCCACTGTGGTAATCGATTACCAGTGGGTGGTAATCGATTACCACCTGTCAAAAATGAGGCAGTAGCCAATTTTTCAATTCCTCTGTTCTGGTAATCGATTACCAAGCTTGGGTAATCGATTACCTCACATGGTAATCGATTACCAAGCCTCAGTAATCGATTACCAGTGAAGACAGTAGCCAAATTTCGTCCCCTGTTGCATGGTAATCGATTACCATGCTTGGGTAATCGATTACTATGCAGTAAAAGTGACAGATTACAGCATTTTAAGCCCAAGAAGGGTTGTGTAATCCATCCCTAACCTCTTAGTACTCCACACAACACTTAAACATACTATGATTAAGGCTCTAGGCCCTTCAAACATGCATTTTCATTCAATTAAGGATCATTTACAAGTCTTTAATCCAATGGCCATTTTACAACAATTATGGACCATTTTACAACATTCTTGCAAAGACTCCAATTACAATGAATGTGACAATGGACAAGTCCCATGCTCACTCAAATATACAATAGGTTCCAAAGTTATACATATGCATCATATTGAAGAATCTAACATGTAGTCATGAACATACAAAGCATGGCATTTTCAACATGCATAAGTTCATGATCTAATTTTAAAGCAGATACATATGCAAGGTATGTCCCTATCCAATGCTCATCACATGGTGCCTCCAATATGCACCTCATGCTCCACTCTTCCAGGCTCAACCTAACCTGAAATGATGCCCCACAACACGGGGTGAGATATATAAATATATCTCAGTAAACCAAGGGCCCTGGAGGTTTCTCCACCCCATGGCTCACTCAATGTGCAAATACAACATCATATAATATGCATGTAATACAATATCACCCATCAACTGGAGACAACCCAAGAACATCCACTCATGGATTCATGTTCAAGGACTCCATCATATAACTCCCGAGACAGTCCTGGCGCCTCTCCCATGGTTGAGCAGACTCCATGGCAATACCCAACCGGAACTCCTCATGAGCCCTATCCGGCGGACGTCCCCGTTTGGATCATCCTGGCGCCGCTCCCAGAGTCGACTCCACGGCAAAACCCGACTGGCATTCTCACAAGGACGAACCCAGCGGATGTCCAAACTCCAACACACGTCAACTGGCCAGTGACCAAACAATTTTCACAAAATCAAGCAATATGCATACAAGCACACAATCACACAATGTCATAACCACATAATCCAACCACAACCATCCACTAGGTGTGGTGGAGCACACAAGGGCTAAACCCCAGTTCCAATGGTTACCTCAATACCGAGCCCATGCTCCAAACGTAAGCTCCAAGCTTACCCGCTTCCAAAGCGTCCAAAAGAGGCAACCTAGATAATCCACAACATGATTATCAATACAATTCCAAATCAAACATTAAGTCTCAAATAATCATTCATTTAGTCACTTAGGCCAAAGGCTATTCTTCCATATCATTTTACTTCAACCTCCTTTATAGATTCATTTACCAATTACACCATACATCACACATTCTTTCTTCTCATTCCACTTTACCACACTATACTATCATCCAATTAAACATCATTTTATATCATACTCCATCAAATTCACAACCTTTACATCATTTTTCCTCCAAACCACTCTATGGTTCGAATCCCTCAAGGTTGACTCTACAAGGTTTTCAATTCCATTTTAACACACACACTAATCATATCATCATATTATCAACCTATACCAATGGTCCACCATTCAATTATTCAATTACACCACATGCCAATTTCACAAAATTATGAAACTCAACCCAAAATTTCCTAAGTTAAAACCTAACTTTTTCACCAAAATTTATCATAGCATTTCTAGCTTTTATGCATCATTCTAAGGCCTTTTCATCTAATAGCATTTTTCCATTTGGGCTCTCTATCATCACACATCTAAAATCAAAGATTCAAAGCATAATTTCTAGATCTACAAAACCAACCACAAAAGTACCACAAATATACTCACCATCTAGTGTAGGAACACCACCAAGGCTCCATCAATCCAAAAGAGCTCCAAAAACTCCAAGAACACCTAAGGGTTCGAATCTGATTTTGCTCAAAAACGCAGCAAGGAGGTTGATTCAAGGCTTCTAAGTGTTACCAATGGATCTAGAAGGTTGTTTACAATAGATTTCAACACCAAAATCAAGTGATTTGGTGGAGAATAGAGAAAATGGTGGAAGAAGAGAGAAATGACCCATTTTCTTGCAACAATGGAGGCTCACGGGTGAAAAGAAGAAAAAGAAGAAGAAAAGGAGGAGGGAGGCGTGGGGTCAAGTGAGTTTTGGCCCCGCGGGTCCCACACGCGATCTAATTTTCACTCCGATAAAAATTCTGATCATATATTCTTAATCTACATATTTTTCCAGTCCATGACATATTTTTCTTTCCTCAAAATATTGATAAAATTTTCACACTTATCGGTACACTCGTACCGTAGTATTTAACACTAAAAAATCACTATTCATCAATTTTTCCCAATTTTGCCTATTCACTCAATTTTCCGCCCTGATTCCATTTCCAGCATTATTTTTGTCATATTAAATCTCTAACTCCATTTTTCATGCCTCGGTTTACGTTTTTGGCAAATTACCATTTTGCCCTTTTTGCCCATTTTGGCCCTAATTCTCGGATTTTCACTAATCCTCCCCTCTTAAACCCATATTTCATCAATTAATTTCACATTTTATTTTCCGAGGTGTTATAACAAGTCCCATGCTCACTCAAATATACAACATATACTAAAGTCCTACATATACATCATATTGAAGAATCTAACATGTATTCATGAACTTACAAGCATGGCATTTTCAACATGCATAGATTCATGGCCTAAGTCTAAAGCATACATCATATGCAAGATGTGTCCCTATCCAATGCTCATCACATGGTGCCTCCAACATGCACCTCATGCTCCACTCTTCCAGGCTCAACCTAACCTGAAATGATGCCCCACAACACGGGGTGAGATATATAAATATATCTCAGTAAACCAAGGGCCCTGGAGGTTTCTCCACCCCATGGCTCACTCAATGTGCAAATACAACATCATATAATATGCATGTAATACAATATCACCCATCAACTGGAGACAACCCGAGAACATCCACTCATGGATTCATGTTCAAGGACTCCATCATATAACTCCCGAGACAGTCCTGGCGCCTCTCCCATGGTTGAGCAGACTCCATGGCAATACCCAACCGGAACTCCTCATGAGCCCTATCCGGCGGACGTCCCCGTTTGGATCATCCTGGCGCCGCTCCCAGAGTCGACTCCACGGCAAAACCCGACTGGCATTCTCACAAGGACGAACCCAGCGGATGTCCAAACTCCACACACGTCAACTGGCCAGTGACCAAACAATTTTCACAAAAATCAAGCAATATGCATACAAGCACACAATCACACAATGTCATAACCACATAATCCAACCACAACCATCCACTAGGTGTGGTGGAGCACACAAGGGCTAAACCCCAGTTCCAATGGTTACCTCAATACCGAGCCCATGCTCCAAACGTAAGCTCCAAGCTTACCCGCTTCCAAAGCGTCCAAAAGAGGCAACCTAGATAATCCACAACATGATTATCAATACAATTCCAATGTCAACCATTAAATCTCAAATAATCATTCATTTTACTTCAATCTCTTTATAGATCAATTACCAATTATATCATGAATCACACATTATTTCTTCTCATTCCACTATATCACACTATACCATCATCCATTTAAACATCATATTTATATCATTTTCCATCAAATTCACAACCTTTGCATCATTTTTCCTCCAACCCACCCTATGGTTCGAATTCCTCAAAGATTGGTTCTACAAGGTTTTCAATTTATTTTAACACCCATACTGCTCATGTAATCTCATTATCAACCTATACCAATGGTTCATCATTCAATTATTAAATTTCATCACTTACCCATTTTCATGAAATTTCCACAAATTTTTCCTAAGTTAAAAACCTAACTTTTTCACCAAAATTTATCATAGCATTTCTAGCTTTCATGCATCATTCTAAGGCATTTTCATCTAATAGCATTTTTCCATTTGAGCTCTCTATCATCACACATCTAGAATCAAAGGTTTGAACATAAATTTCTAGATCTATGAAATCAACCATCAAAATACCACAAATATACTCACAATGTGTTGTATGATCACCACCAAGGCCTCACTAAACCATTAGAAGATCAAAACTCCAAGAAAACTCCAAAACCCAACATGGTTCGGATCTGTACAGTCCAAAAACGCAGCAATGGAGGTGGTTTCATGGCTTCTAAGTGTTACCAATGGATCTAGAAGGTTGTTTACAATAGATTTCAACACCAAAATCAAGTGATTTGGTGGAGAATCGAAGAAATGGGAAGAAAATGGAGAATGGAGGTTTTGGGTCTCTTTTCCTCACAGAATGGTGCGCACGGGAAATGGAGGAAGAAAGAAGGAAAGAAGAAGAAAAAGGGGGGTGGCCCAAGTGACTTCGGTCACACGGGTCCCACACGCGATCTAACCTTCACTCCGATAAAATTGCCGATCACCAATCCTTAATCTAAATATTTTTCCAGTCCATGACATATTTTTATTTCTCCAAAATATTGATAAAAATTTCACACCTATTGGTACACTCACAACTCAGTATTTTAACACTTAAAAAATCACTATTCATCGATTTTTCTCAAATTTGCCTATTTACTCAATTTTCCGCCCTGATTCCATTTCCAGCATTACTTTTGTCATATTAAGTCTCTAACTCTATTTTTCATGCTCGGTTTACGTTTTTGGCAAATTACCATTTTGCCCTTTTAGCCCATTTAGGCCCTAATTCTCGGATTTTCACTAATCCTTCCCTCTTAAACCCATATTTCATCAAATAATTTCACATTTAATTTTCCGAGGTGTTATATTCACCCCACCTTTTAGGAATTTTGTCCGCAAAATCAACTATGCACATATGCTAACTCGGGATACAGCCGGAGAATCTCAGTCCCCCGTACCCAAGAAGCTTCATCCAGTGCGCGGACACCAACATAATTATTTAAATTTTTATCTTTTGGCTTTCCAGCCACATTTCACAATAGTCTTGCCTTTCAAAGGCCCAATGGGAGACCTCAAGTCCTTCCCAATCTCAACCTCAACCGGTGACACCACATGTGAACAACCGGAGCGCACCACATAGTTGTGCTCTATCAATGCTTTACCAAGCCAATTTCTTTCAATTTCTTTTCACTTTCTTTTCACAAGTCAGGCTACCAAACACATATAGCCCATATTTTCTCTTGGCAGGTTTTCCTACCAAATTAACATACCAACCTATATACCTATAGGGTTATGCTACATCCTATTCAATCTGTGCCACACAGGCAACTCTTACTTACTGGCACATTACGGTCACAATTATCTTTCTTTGCTCTTTATTTCCACGGAGTATTAACTCTTATCATCAATCTTTCCACATTTCGTATTCCACATTAAATACTGCTATAGAATCTCACGGCCCCTCAGTGCAATTCGCCGAGTAATCATCTAGTTCACACTTACTATACTTTTATTTTCTGATGGATAAATCCTCATCTTGGCACTTAGCCACAATTCGTATATACACCATTTTCTTTCTCACGTTCTTACCCTATAACATACAATTTCACCTCAACTCTCTACCTTTAACAAGCACCATTTCTGTGCTCAACCATCAATCTAACCTTACAAGTTCACCAATTTCGCCAAAACACAATGGCAAATCTCTTTCTCAAGACCTTTATCTGGTACACAATGGACCACACATTACAATTCGTACCTCACATCAGTCATTTCAAAGCTTTCAACCATGAATCCACTCCTGAATTTTATAAACTAATCATAATTACCTTTTCAATTAATCATCTCAAAACTTAACACATAGTTCGTCATTGATTTCCCACATTAAAGGCAACATGCCCACGATTTCCATTAACAACTTTTCTTTAATTACTGTTCCATACTCATGTTATCAATTTCCACATGTATTTCATTCTACACACCTCACCTTCATTATCATTTCATTCAATACACCTCACTTTCATTATATATTTTCTCACCTCACATTTATCAAGTCCAATCATCCTTAACTTATGGATTTTCATACTTTCAATCAAATTCATCAAATGCCACACATGGCAAATTCCTCAACTTCTTATATTTTACTTTTTATACATACGATATCCTCACTTAGATTAAGCCAACATTAACTCATCATGGACTAAAGTTCCAATTTCAACATTGAATCATCCCACACATCATTTCTATAGTTCTTTTAAGTTACTCACCATCCTCAATCCAATTTGAAATTTCATTTTTATTTCTACATCCAAGCATCTTAAGTCATCCATGTACATGCCCTCATCAAGGGTCTTATAACCTTATCATTTTACCCTAGGGTACCCAATATTACACATAAGCATTCATACTCAGGTTTTTTACAAATTCATTGGGGTTTCAATTCCCCACCATGTCAAAGTTGTAGCACTAATTCCACATATTCTCAATTGTTCTAACTCCCCATACAACTTGGGAAGACTACCAACATCACCATACCAATATCAACTCAATTCAATCATTTACATATGCCAACACACCTTCCTTTATATCTATTCATTACAATACATGTTTACATTTCACATTTTCATCAATTACCACCAATTTCACTAAGTTACAACAATCCAATAGCACCATAATTTTTTTATTGCATATTCCCAACACCATTATCTCACTAAGTCCTCGATTGCAGTATCACAATTTACTCACTAACATATCCATCCGTGGGGTAGTCAACACTGCACCCACCACCTTAGCCTAAAGACTGGCATTGGTGCTCCAGGGTTGTCACGAAGGCATCTTATACTGACCACACATTGAACACAAAGGAATGGGTTGATCAGGCCCAAACTAAGGAATCACATGTGTAGCAGTCAATAAGAGTCTACGTACAACTATACAGCACTCACCCCAATTACACAATCGTCAGAGTTCCCTAAAGAAACTGCTCTGATACCATAAAATGTAATAGCCGTTACGTACCGGTATTGTTAACATTGATTATGATATTAAGCGCAGTTACAATCACAGTAGTTGGGTTAATTAAATTACGGGTAAACTTTTTCTTTATTCGTGTTCCTTTTTATAACCAATACCTTTTCCGTAATCAATTAAAACAACACCATAATTGTAAATGCAAAACGCGGAAGCAAACAGTCTACTAACATCACTAATCATTCTTTTTATTCAACTCATTTAAACTCATCAACTTATTTTCATTTCTTACCATATTCTAGCCCTTTACCTAAGCTACGCGTGGTTTCAAACCACGTACCATTTGGAGTTCTACCCACCAAGTTATGCCTCTTTCTTTAAGTCAAGAAAAACCTGAATTTTCAAAAATTGCACTGTGGTAATCGATTACCAGTGGGTGGTAATCGATTACCACCTGTCAAAAATGAGGCAGTAGCCAGATTTTGACCTCCTCTGTTCTGGTAATCGATTACCAAGCTTGGGTAATCGATTACCTCACATGGTAATCGATTACCAAGCCTCAGTAATCGATTACCAGTGAAGACAGTAGCTGATTTTTCGTCCCCTGTTGCATGGTAATCGATTACCATGCTTGGGTAATCGATTACTATGCAGCAAAATGACAGATTACAGCATTTTAAGCCCCAAAAAGGGTTGTGTAATCCATCCCTAACCCCTTGATACTCCACACAACACTTAAACATACTCTAATCTAGGCACTAGGCCCTTCAAACATGCATTTCCATTCATTAAAGCATCATTTACATAGTCTTTAATATAATGGCCATTTCACATCAAATATGGTCCATTTTACAACATCTTTGCCAAGGCTTCAATTACAATGAATGTGGCCATGGACAAGTCCCATGCTCACTCAAATATACAACATATACTAAAGTCCTACATATACATCATATTGAAGAATCTAACATGTATTCATGAACTTACAAGCATGGCATTTTCAACATGCATAGATTCATGGCCTAAGTCTAAAGCATACATCATATGCAAGATGTGTCCCTATCCAATGCTCATCACATGGTGCCTCCAACATGCACCTCATGCTCCACTCTTCCAGGCTCAACCTAACCTGAAATGATGCCCCACAACACGGGGTGAGATATATAAATATATCTCAGTAAACCAAGGGCCCTGGAGGTTTCTCCACCCCATGGCTCACTCAATGTGCAAATACAACATCATATAATATGCATGTAATACAATATCACCCATCAACTGGAGACAACCCGAGAACATCCACTCATGGATTCATGTTCAAGGACTCCATCATATAACTCCCGAGACAGTCCTGGCGCCTCTCCCATGGTTGAGCAGACTCCATGGCAATACCCAACCGGAACTCCTCATGAGCCCTATCCGGCGGACGTCCCCGTTTGGATCATCCTGGCGCCGCTCCCAGAGTCGACTCCACGGCAAAACCCGACTGGCATTCTCACAAGGACGAACCCAGCGGATGTCCAAACTCCACACACGTCAACTGGCCAGTGACCAAACAATTTTCACAAAAATCAAGCAATATGCATACAAGCACACAATCACACAATGTCATAACCACATAATCCAACCACAACCATCCACTAGGTGTGGTGGAGCACACAAGGGCTAAACCCCAGTTCCAATGGTTACCTCAATACCGAGCCCATGCTCCAAACGTAAGCTCCAAGCTTACCCGCTTCCAAAGCGTCCAAAAGAGGCAACCTAGATAATCCACAACATGATTATCAATACAATTCCAATGTCAACCATTAAATCTCAAATAATCATTCATTTTACTTCAATCTCTTTATAGATCAATTACCAATTATATCATGAATCACACATTATTTCTTCTCATTCCACTATATCACACTATACCATCATCCATTTAAACATCATATTTATATCATTTTCCATCAAATTCACAACCTTTGCATCATTTTTCCTCCAACCCACCCTATGGTTCGAATTCCTCAAAGATTGGTTCTACAAGGTTTTCAATTTATTTTAACACCCATACTGCTCATGTAATCTCATTATCAACCTATACCAATGGTTCATCATTCAATTATTAAATTTCATCACTTACCCATTTTCATGAAATTTCCACAAATTTTTCCTAAGTTAAAAACCTAACTTTTTCACCAAAATTTATCATAGCATTTCTAGCTTTCATGCATCATTCTAAGGCATTTTCATCTAATAGCATTTTTCCATTTGAGCTCTCTATCATCACACATCTAGAATCAAAGGTTTGAACATAAATTTCTAGATCTATGAAATCAACCATCAAAATACCACAAATATACTCACAATGTGTTGTATGATCACCACCAAGGCCTCACTAAACCATTAGAAGATCAAAACTCCAAGAAAACTCCAAAACCCAACATGGTTCGGATCTGTACAGTCCAAAAACGCAGCAATGGAGGTGGTTTCATGGCTTCTAAGTGTTACCAATGGATCTAGAAGGTTGTTTACAATAGATTTCAACACCAAAATCAAGTGATTTGGTGGAGAATCGAAGAAATGGGAAGAAAATGGAGAATGGAGGTTTTGGGTCTCTTTTCCTCACAGAATGGTGCGCACGGGAAATGGAGGAAGAAAGAAGGAAAGAAGAAGAAAAAGGGGGGTGGCCCAAGTGACTTCGGTCACACGGGTCCCACACGCGATCTAACCTTCACTCCGATAAAATTGCCGATCACCAATCCTTAATCTAAATATTTTTCCAGTCCATGACATATTTTTATTTCTCCAAAATATTGATAAAAATTTCACACCTATTGGTACACTCACAACTCAGTATTTTAACACTTAAAAAATCACTATTCATCGATTTTTCTCAAATTTGCCTATTTACTCAATTTTCCGCCCTGATTCCATTTCCAGCATTACTTTTGTCATATTAAGTCTCTAACTCTATTTTTCATGCCTCGGTTTACGTTTTTGGCAAATTACCATTTTGCCCTTTTAGCCCATTTAGGCCCTAATTCTCGGATTTTCACTAATCCTTCCCTCTTAAACCCATATTTCATCAAATAATTTCACATTTAATGTAACAGCCCGTTGTACACCGGTATTGTTAACATTGATTATGATATTAAGCGCAGTTACAATCACAGTGATTAGATTAATTAAATTACGGGCAAATTTTTCTTTTAACATATTCCTTTTCCTTTTCATAAATACAGTTTCCGTAATCAATTAAAACCACACTATAATTGTAAATGCCATTTGCGGAATCATACACTTTCTAACATCATAAATCCAATTTACTCAAAAACTCATTTTTCATCAAAATTCCTCAAATTTTGCCTATTTACTCAATTTTTCGCCCTGATTCCATTTCCAACCTTACTTTTGTCATTTGAAATCTCTAACTCAATATTTAAGCCTCCTAACACACGGTTGGCAAATTACAATTTTGCCCATTTGCCCCTTTTGGCCATAATACTTGGATTTTCACTAATCCATCAACTTTCATTTCATAATATTACATTAAAATAAACATTTATATACTTGAGGTGTTATATCAGAAGCACATAAATCTATGGACGAACTTTTGACATCTCTGATCTCTTGGCTCTTGAGATCATATGAATGCAATGACATTAATTTTGTATCTGAATTAGACCAGGAAGATGGAAGCACTAAAACTTCAGAACTCATATTCTGTCCCAATAGCTTTATAATATTTGCCCCAGATAAACAAAAACTGTAAATTTTGCTCCATGACTCCTCTCTCTTCATCCATATATTAGTATTATCTCCAGGCTGTTGAGGGTACACTACAACCGAGAGGCAACCATCGATCACAGTAATGTCCAACCGCCGAAAGGACCTAGCCAACACTTGTGGAAGCTCCATCTCGCTGAACTTCTCCTCCACCACATTGAAGATCGCTATGTGGTAATTTTCTACTATGCGAAATCGATCATACACTTTTGTATTGCAGACAAGCCAATGCACACTGTCTTGGAAAAATAATTGTTGCCCACAATGCCTATTGACGTCAACAAGTAAATCTTCGTCGAGATTGACTATTGGTTTCCTGAATGGAGTATTATTAAGAACCCTCCAAACACCTTCGTTGAGCGAATACAACACCACCGTTGGAGGAACCTTGCAGCCGTTAGTGTAAATAATTTGTACCACCTTGAAATCATTCTTCTTTGAATCAAACCCAAATCCAAAATTCCAACAAGGCTCGAAATCTAGGCTTGAGTTACACATTGTTTGGGACATTGGGAATAGGGTGCTTCTCCACGTCAGAGGGTTAAAGAGGATGAAATTCCCTTTCTCGTAGGAAGTGAGGCAAACGAGGCCATTGACAGCGCCTACAAACCTATATTCATCTTCAGGAGTTGAAGAAAACGAGTTGCATTCGATCATATTTGAGGGGGAGGAGGATAGACAATGATACTGATACCATGAGGTCTTGACAAGGAAGAGAGAACGATGTTGATGTTTATATGAGGATAAGAAGTTCTGACTTTTAATCACTAAGTTCCAAGATTTGCACACTGCCATGCATTTTCCAACGCTTTTAGGCGGTAGGCGATGGAGGATTTGCTCCACCATATCTACGGGAACACAATATCCAGACATTGTTTGTAATTGGTAATGGTAGGGAACGGAACGAATGATGGGGATGGAGAAAAAGTAGAATACTATTTTGTGAGTGACAAAACCCTAAATTATTGTATATAAAAAGAAAAAGAAAAAGTAAAGCCCGTAGATTGAAATGTTGGGATAAATTTTAAATGTCCGTTTTTTATTAATGAGTCAGTTATGTCAATAAGAATATTAATGAGTCAGTTATGTCAGTTATAAAGTAATGAGTCAGTTATGTCAGTTATAAAATAATGAGGGATGTTATGTGTGAAGTTATGTTGGTCAGTTTTATAACTTATAAATAGTCTTTGATAGTTTGTATGAAATGTAGATCAAGAGAAAAAGAGAAAGAGCAAAAAAACAATAATATAAAAAAAAAGTTTTTGTAGATACACAAGTTTGGTTGTCTCTTGCATCTGCGTGGATATTCAATTCTAACAAATTGGTATCAAAGCCATAAAACAGAAATGGAACAAAACTGCTAAAAATGGACACTCATTCAAACCTAAACATAAAACTTCTAAACCCATTAATTCAAAACGGACATTAATTAAAAAATAGAAATTTTAACGTTTATCTAATAATAAAAAGCCCATAGCAGGAAAAATCTACAAAACTATTTTGATAAACAATTATTGCCTTTTTTAAAATTCACAAATTTATCTTAATTTTTCAAATTATATATTAATTAATTTATATTTTAAATTTTAAATTATTACTAACTGTCTGACATATCTAAGATTTTAAAAATATAAAAACATCAAATTTATTATGATAATTTGATTAATAGATTTTTTTTTTCATCTAAAACAATCAATTCATAGGACTTTTTTTTGTCGAATAAGAAAAAAATAAATATATTATTATATTATCATTTTTTAATTTGCATGGATTTTGAAATATGATTCTCGTCCACAAAATTCAATGTACTTGATTTTCTTTCTTTTTTTGGTAAATAAGGAAGGAAAAAGGACTTTCTGTTTTATCCTGATATAATATTGATTTTTTTTATGATATTAATTTTTTTTTCTTTTCTTATTTATTTAGCCTAATGCCGCATTTAATCGATTAAATATCAAACAGTGAACAAAGTCAAACTACATATATAATTTGACTTGATTAGGAGGCTCGCTTGATCAACTTTGTTAGAATAGAGGAAGATTGTTATATAATTTAAAAAGTATGAAAAATTGATACATAAATTTAAAATTGGATAATTTAATTAATAAGCCTAAGTTATTCAACATAAAAATTAGAAATATATTAAGACTTTTTGACCTTTTTTCCATATATTAATTAATTAATAATCATTTTGCCCCTTATCCAAAACTATCTATCAATCTGTCCCTTTTTAGTTGATTAACTTGAAGATTTAATCGATTAAATGGTCAAAACCGAATAAAATGGTTGACTTTAAGATTTAATCGATTAAATCTTCAAGTTAATCGATTAAATCTCCCAACAGGCAACAACGGTCAAATTTCAGTCCCATAACTTGAATTTTGAATTTAATATAATATGAGATGATTGCGATTTGTATTTAAAGCAGCTGATTGTGTTTTGTATAACACCTCGGAAAATTAAATGTAAAATTATGTGATAGAATATGGGTTTAAGAGGGAAGGTTTAGTGAAAATCAGAGAAATTATGGCCAAAAAGGGCAAAAGGGCAAAATGGTAATTTATCAAAGAACGTAAACCGAGGGATGAAAAATGGAATTAGAGATTTAATATGACAAAAATAATGCTGGAAATGGAATCAGGGCGGAAAATTGAGTGAATAGGCAAATTTGGGAAAAATTGATGAATAGTGATTTTTTTAGTATTAAATACTGCGGTACGAGTGTACCGATAAGTGTGAAATTTTTATCAATATTTTGAGGAAAGAAAAATATGACATGGACTGGAAAAATATGTAGATTAAGAATATATGATCAGAATTTTTATCGGGACTAAAGTTAGATCGCGTGTGGGACCCGTGGGATCAAAACCCACTTAAGTTCCCTCACTTTTCCCCTCACCCTCACGCCCTCTCTCCTCCTCTTCTTCTTCCTCACCCGTGAACCCCTCCCATTTACAAAGAACATGGCCATTTCTCTTCCTCTTCACCAATTCTTCATTTCTTCACCAAATCCTTTAATTTTGGTGTTGAAATCTATTGTAAACAACCTTCTAAATCCATTGGTAACACTTACAAGCCATGAAACCATCCCCATTGCTGCGTTTTGGGCAAGGACAGATTCGACCCATTAGAGTTTTTGGAGATTTCTTGGAGTTTTGGTCTTCAAATGGTTTAGTGAAGCCTTGGTGGTGATCATACAACACATTGTAAGTATATTTGTGGTCTTTTGATGGTTGATTTCATAGATCTATGAATTTGTGTTCAAACCTTTGATTTTAGATGTGTGATGATAGAGAGCTCAAATGGGAAAATGCTATTAGATGAAAATGCCTTAGAATGATGCATGAAAGCTAGAAATGCTATGATAAATTTTGGTGAAAAAGTTAGGTTTTTAACTTAGGAAATTTTGGGTTGAGTTTCATAATTTTGTGAAATTGGCATGTGGTGTAATTGAATAAGTGAATGGTGGACCATTGGTATAGGTTGATAATATGATGAGGTGATTAGTGTGTGTGTTAAAATGGAATTGAAAACCTTGTAGAATCAACCTTGAGGAATTCGAACCATAGAGTGGTTTGGAGGAAAAATGATGTAAAGGTTGTGAATTTGATGGAAAATGATATAAATATGATGTTTAAAGGGATGATGGTATAGTGTGATATAGTGGAATGAGAAGAAATAATGTGTGATTCATGATATAATGGGTAATTTGATCTATAAAAGAGATTGAAGTAAAATGAATGAGTATTTGAGATTTAATGTTTCATTTGGAAATGGATTGATAATCATGTTGTGGATTATCTAGGTTGCCTCTGTTGGACGCTTTGGAAGCGGGTAAGCTTGGAGCTTACGTTTGGAGCATGGGCTCGGTATTGAGGTAACCTTTGGAACTGGGGTTTAGCCCTTGTGTGCTCCACCACACCTAGTGGATGGTTGTGGTTGGATTATGTGGTTATGACATTGTGTGATTGTGTGCTTGTATGCATATTGCTTGATTTTTGTGAAAATTGTTTGGTCACTGGCCAGTTGACGTGTGTGGAGTTTGGACATCCGCTGGATCATTTCGTGACGGAATGCCAGTTGGAATGTGCCATGGAGTCGACTCTGGGAGCGACGCCAGGATGATCCAAACGGGGACGTCCGCCGGATAGGGCTCATGAGGAGTTCCGGTTGGGTATTGCCATGGAGTCTTCTCAACCATGGGAGAGGCGCCAGGACTGTCTCGGGAGTTATATGATGGAGTCCTTGAACATGAATCCATGAGTGGATGTTCTCGGGTTGTCTCCAGTTGATGGGTGATATTGTATTACATGCATATTATATGATGTTTTATTTGCACATTGAGTGAGCCATGGGGTGGAGAAACCTCCAGGGCCCTTGGTTTACTGAGATATATTTATATATCTCACCCCGTGTTTTGGGGCATCATTTCAGGTCAGGTTGAGCCTGGAAGAGTGGAGCATGAGGTGCATGTTGGAGGCACCATGGGATGAGCATTGGATAGGGACACATCTTGCATATGATGTATGCTTTAGACTTAGGTCATGAATCTATGCATGTTGAAAATGCCATGCTTAGTAAGCTCATGAACACATGTTAGATCCTTCAATATGATGTATATGTAGGACATGAGAATATATTGTATATTTGAGTGAGCATGGGACTTGTCCATTGCCACATTCATTGTAATTGAGGTCTTGGTGAATATGTGGTAAAATGGACCGTATTTGATGTAAATTGGCCATTATATTAAAGACTATGTAAATGTTGCATAATTGAATGAAAATGCATGTTTGAAGGGGCCTAGGGCCTAGATTAGAGTATGTTTAAGTGTTGTGTGGAGTACTTAGGTGTTTGGGATGGATTACACAACCTTTTTGGGGCTTAAAATGCTGTAATCTGTCACTTTTACTGCATAGTAATCGATTACCCACGCATGGTAATCGATTACCATGCAACAGGGGACGAAATTTGGCTACTGTCTTCACTGGTAATCGATTACTGAGGCTTGGTAATCGATTACCATGTGAGGTAATCGATTACCCAAGCTTGGTAATCGATTACCAGAACAGAGGAGGTCAAAATTTGGCTACTGCCTCATTTTTGACAGGTGGTAATCGATTACCACCCACTGGTAATCGATTACCACAGTGCAATTTTTGAAAATTCAGGTTTTTCTTGACTTAAAGAAAGGGGCATAACTTGTTGGGTAGAACTCCAAATGATTCGTGGTTTGAAACCACGCGTAGCTTACGAAAAGGGCTAGAACTTGGTAAGAAAGGAGAATGAGTTGATGGGTTTAAAATGAGTTGAATAAAAAGAAAAGTTTAGTGTTGTTGTTAAGCTAGATGCTTCCGCGTATTGCATTTACAATTATAGCGTTGTTTTAATTGATTACGGAAAAGGTTATGGATATGAAAAGGAATAAGAGAAAAAGATAAAAGGAAAAAGTTTGCCCGTAAATTAATTAACCCAACTACTGTGATTGTAACTGCGCTTAATATCATAATCAATGTTAACAATACCGGTACGTAACGGGCTGTTACATTTTATGGTATCAGAGCAGTTTCTTTAGGGAACTCTGATGATTGTATAATTGAGGTGAGTGCTGTATAGTTGTACGTAGACTCTTATTGACTGCTACACATGTGATTCCTTAGTTTGGGCCTGATCAACCCATTTCTTTGTGTTCAATGTGTGGTCAGTATAAGATGCCTTCGTGACAACCCTGGAGCACCAGTGCCAGTCCTTAGGCTGAGGTTGTGGGTGCAGTGTTGACTGCTCCACGAATGGATATGTTAGTAAGTAAATTGTGATACTGTCATTGAGGACTTAGTGAGAATGGAATTGAGATAAGATGTTTAACCATTTTGGGTAGAATGCTGCTATAGTTGAATGTGTGGTTTTATGGTGAGTAAGTATGATTGAATTGAGTTGGTATTGGTATGGTGATGTTGGTAGTCTTTCCTAAATGTATGGAAGTTAGAATAATCGAGTATATGGTGTGTGGAATTAGTAGTATATCCTTGATGTGGTAAGGGAATTGGAACCCCGATGAATGTGTGAAAATTTAATATGAGCGTTTATATGGAATATTGGATACCTTAGGGTAAAGTATAAGGTTATAAGACCCTTGATGAGGGCATGCACATGGATGACTTGATATGCTTGGAAGTATAAATAAAATAGAAAATTCAAAATTTGATTGAGGATTGTGAGTAACTTAAAAGAATTATGGAAATGATGGGATGGATAATTCAATGTTGAAATTGGGACTTAGGTCCATGATGAGTTGATGTTGGCTGGATATAAGTGAGGATATCATATGAATAAAACGTAAAATATAATAAGTTGAGGAAAATTGCCATGTGTGGCATTTGGATGAATTTGTTTGAAAGTGTGAGAGTCCATAAGTTAGAGATGGTTGGACTTGATAAATGTGAGATGAGAAAATATAACCGAGTGTGGTGTATTGATTATACTAATATGTTTCCATGATGTTGTGGAGCATTGCAAAGGTTGAGGATGCGGTGTAACTCCGTGGGGATAATAATCCTGTGATGGCTAAACGCCAGTATATATATGTATATATATGTTTTGTGAAGGCCGGGGTGCCTATACGTATATTTGTGTTGTTTTGAGTTAGTAAACTCTGTGGTAAAAGAAAAAAATTATTTTTGGTAAAAGAGTAATGATGTAAGTGAAATTCCCTATGAAGGGAAATGTTGGAAGAAATTGCCTCTTTGGAGTGTCATTGGACGCTCTATTTGGTAGGGGATTCATGATGGAGTCCCGGTGTGTAAGTTATACCATGGCACACATGTTGTTAATAATGTGACAATTAATATTGTCCTGGGTTTCCCCTTGTGGATTGAATCCTAAGAGTTGTTTCTCTTGGAAGTCCCAGGCGAGCGCTGCTCGAAATTGAAATTTATCTGGTGGTCCTGATGCGCTGAATGCATGGACTAGTATGGAAGGGCACTCTTGGTGTCATAGTGAAATGTTGAGAGGAAAAGTGATGTTATGTTAATGAAGTGGATCTTCTACAGTGTTGAGCATGGTTGCCATGAGTCATGATGGACAACGGATTTGAACTGTACCGAATATGGGCACTATTAAGAGTTGAAAATTATGTGTCAAAGAATGAGAAATATGTTGGAATCTTGTGGTGATGATTATGCTATGGACTAAGACTAATGACTAGTCAAGTGAAATGAGTATATTGTTGAGAAAAGAACCATATTTGGAAGGTCATAGTGCATGGTGCAAGAGTAAGATAGAACTAGTATACCATTATGTATCTATATAAGAATCTGTTTGCCGTTATATACGGATTTGATGTGAATGTGTTTATCTGTGTGTCTATCTCCGTATGGATTATGTTCCCGGAGATTATTATTATTATTTTGTATAAGTAAAGTGGTGCGAGGTAGTACCTTGAGTTAGTGGGACTGTTAGTACAGCCTATGGCATGTTACCTCTTCTTGCGTGAATTATAAGGACAGATTCTCTGATTGGTGGGGCATTGCACCTGGGGCCCTTAGGACAGCAAGAGCTCGAGGGGTTAAACCTAAGGATGTTCTTACCCATTGCATTAGAGGATTGTATCTTGTGAGGAACGCAAGAGGTGAAATTTTGGAAAATATAAGTGAACAGTAATATGCCAAATATGATGAAAAATGTGCAGTGCCATGAGATGGCAGGTTGGATTATGAAATTGAGCACTCGGAGATGTGCATGAGTGTATACCAAGTGTGGTAGTATGGAATTATGGTTTCTCAGAAATTGTGAAATGAATTATTGGATTATCACCCTATGTGAAGGGAATGGAAAATTGATTAGTGATGATGGATTGAGTCAAAGTTTTATGTAAAGGCTTGTGATGGTGAGATGTTAAGTTAAGTTGGTGGCCTGAGTGGCCAAGGATGTTAATAAGGGATTAATTGTGATTTATTCAAGTAAGAAGGTGTGATGCTAGTTGTTAAATAGAAATGTATTTGGTAAAATGAAAGGTTGATATCCCTACCCTGGTGGTAGAGTTACTGATGGAGCTGTATAGATGCAAAATTATTGTGAGTAATGTGTTGAAATACACAATGTTAATGTTGTTCTTGGCTAGGTTCCGAGATATGTGGTTGAGTGTGCTAGTGGTACTTTTGATAGTCCGAGAGACTTGTGTGATAGCCGATATGAATTTATGAAAGTAATGACAAGGATGGATTTAGTTCCTAGTGGCATGATAAGTAGGCTTTGAAAATCCCTATGTGATGGGATAGATAGGAGAAAAAGATGATGTGTGACCTTGGAGAAATACATACTGGTTAAGTGAAATGATAATGAAGGTGAAATGTATGGAATGAAACACATGTGGAATTGATAAATGAGTATGGAACGGTAATTAAAGAAAATTGTTAATGGAAATCTTGGGCATGTTGCCTTTAATGTGAGAAATCAATGATGAACTATGTGTTAAGTTTTGAGATGATTAATTGAAATTGCAAGTATGATTTAGTGTATGAAAATTCATGAGTAAATTCGTGATGAAAGCGTTGAAATGACTGATGTGAGGTATGAATTATAATGTGTGGTCCATTGGGGACCAGATAAAGGTCTTGAGAGAGAGATTCGCCATTGTGTTTTGGTGAAGTTGTTGAACTTTTAAGGATAGATTGACAGTTGAGCACAAAGATGTTGCTTGTTAAAGATGAAGTGTTGAGGTGATATTGTACGTTGTAGGTTGAGAACATGAGCAAAGGAAAATGTGGATGTACGAGTTGTGGCTAGGTGCCAAAATGGGGATTTGTCCCTCAGAAAATAAAAGTATAGTGAGCGTGAACTGGATGATTACCCGGTGAGTTGCATTGAGAGGCTGTGAGATTCCATAATATTGTTTAATGTGGAATAAGAAATGTGAAAGAGATTGATGAC